>OY294047.1:42601305-42801112 GCA_958510825.1 Brachypterus glaber
CATAAACCGGCTCTCCCCAGAATCCCTTTTTTTTCTTTTTTTTTTGTCTTTTTTTTTTGTGATTTGTATTTTTTTATAATATTTATTGATTTACTTAAACTACTTTTACAATATGCTGAAAACAAACAGACTTATTATTAATTAACATAAACATGGAGACATAAATTGATTTAAAATTATTACCGAGGGTGAATAAGCTCTTTTTTTTTAATTTTCCCCCTGTGGGAATAGTTAAAATTAAGGGACAACACAATTTAAAAATATTTTTTTTTATTATTTTTTTTTATTTTTTTTTTCTTTATATGTGTATTTATATTTTTTTGTTTTTGATTTTTTTTTCTTGAATATAGAGTAAAAAGGGAGGAGGGAGCGCAGTGGCCGTTAACGCTAGCTCCTCCCTTTTGGTAACCGCACAGCAATACAATAAGATAACTACCGGTCTCTCTAACATACCGTGCGGTCCAAAAGTCACCCTTTTTCAATTTTTTTGCTAAAAAATGAGACTTTTTTCGTAAATTTTTATTTATATCAATTAGAATTAGTTTAAAAGTAACATTTACGTTATTGCAACATAAAATAATTAATCTTTCAAAAATTGTTAGATTTTTTAAAGAAATTTTGACTAAAATACCCAATTTCAACCTCATTTTAACCCAAAAAAATGTTTAAAAAGATTAATAAATGTATTGTTAAATAGAAAATTTCATGAGCTTTAAAATGAAACAAAAAAATCTCCCCATGCCCTCCTGCCCACATTTTAAGAGCTGAAAATATCCAATAAATTCGAAAAGATAGTCTTCGTTGTTTATTTATTTAAGTTTTTCGTTTGAGATGACTTTTGGACCTCACGGTATAATATCGACTGGTATGTATGAAAAGCTCGTATCTCATAATATGACAACTTTACAGGAAGGGTTATTATTGTTTTGTTGTTAAATCTTGCAATAACATATAAAAATGAAATAATTTTAATGATAAAAACATCTAAACTGATTTTGTTTATATTTAAGGAAAATATAAACAAATAAATGTTTTATTCTGCACAACCGACTTACGAGCTTTTCACACAAACCAGTCGATATGTTGTAACCAAGTCTGTCAAATTTTTAGGTTAGTTTGACTTAAAATCAGCTTTACTCTCAACGCTGAAGGTTTGTTTACCCAATAATTAACACCAAAGTATAAAACCAATGAAGTAAAATGTGCCCATGTGTGCACATGTGACAAATAAATCTGACATTTCACTGGTCAAATTTCCGCTTATAGTTATAGTCATTAATTAATATTAACTTGCCGCTGAAAAAACTACCTTCCATGAGTGACAAGCCCCTATTTTTTCTCCAAAAAAGTAATTAGCTTCGCCGAAAAGTCAGGCGCTAAAACAAACCAAACCAGACCGACCTATACCGCCCTTCTACGCTAGAAAGCAATAACTCCATTTACCACATAGCAGCTTTTTCAAAATATTACATCAGAGTTGACGTCAAAACGTCGCCAGGCGACAAATGGTGTTACTGCCCTCTAGCATAGTAGGGCAGTATATGTCCACTCCCTATTGAAAATGACGGGTCTGCGCGGGTATAAATGTTGCATAGACCGGACTTGAGCGGGTGAATTTCATCCGCTCAAGTTCGGTTTATGCACCATTTATACCCGCCCAGACCCGTCATTTTCAGCAGGGCTGGTTTACCAGACATTTTATTATGTGGCCAATCCGCTCTTGTCTTTAATGGTATTTCATGAATAACGAAATTAATTAGCAGTAGGGAAGATGATGCCTCTATGAATACGCTCGTTGTCTACGTAAAATTGTCCATTATCGTATAATGAACAATGCTTAACAATCAATTTATTTATGTTAGAGATTAGGATGGGCCTGTGGAGCGTAACATTGTAAAATAATTGATTTGCAATTTTTACATTTTGTTAATAATACCTCTTGTTTCATGAAGTGATGTAACACCTAAATATAAAAAATGTCGTATTGAAACGTATTAAAACACATTTAGACGATTCCAAATATATATTAAAAGTTAATTTTCATATGTATTTGGAATCGTCTCTATCTATTTCAATACGTTTCAATATAACATTTTGTATAGGGCTTTTAAATATAAGCCGCCGTTTTTATATTACGACATTAACTTTAATTGTTAAAGCTTCAGAGACGAGTTCTAACCTGGTCCAATAGTACGGAGAACTTCTACAGCAGAAGACGAGCCAGTTAGACTAAAGATTGTACACCTGATCTGGGTCCCTAGTCACTATAGAGGCAATGAAGACTCATAGCTGAAATACCTTATATAATAAGGAAGCAGGTAACAACCTCCCTAAATACCTGGGCTGTAAGAAAACTGGAGGAACACTGGACGAATTTAGCTGGTTCAGGGATTCAAATCCAGGAATTCCTGGAAAGCCCTAGTCGAACTGAGTCTGTCTGGATATCAAGACAAAGCCGCGGAACATTGAGCCTAATGACAGGAACCCTGACGGGTCACTGTGGGTTCAATAAGCACCTCACAACAATGAGGATGAAAAATAATCCATGTTCAAAGTTTAAGAGAAACGCCATAAAACTTCATAGGATGGTATACGGCGCTAAGCAACAACATCCAGCAGATTTGGAAAACAGGAAAGTAGTTAACCTGATTAGGTGACTTCCGGTAAAATAAAAGGGCCATGAAACTTAGTTGTCAGGCCTAGACTACCCGCCAAGTATTACTAACTTGATTTGTTATTTTGCCTGCTCTACAAATACAGCATTTTCGGCTGCATTCAAGCCTAAAAAGGGTAATCTTAGGCTAAAGCTCATTCGCGTATCATAGTCTTAAAATCGGTGTTTTATAATTTAAAAGTCTATTTCTCGTCGCACGTGTGGATTAATAGATAAGCAAGCTAGACGAACTGTAACGGAACAAATGTGTCCCTAACCTCGCCTCTGTATCTGCTTCTGGAAATTTCATTGCGAGCCTGTGGATAGCGCCTTAAATGAAATGGCTTCTTAGTTTCTTAATAAAAATATTGATTTGTTAACGTAACAAATACTAAATCTACAGGGTATTTCCAAGACAACTTTTAATCAAGTCACAAACCCAAAAATTTAGGATTTTTTATATTATTCTCAATAGCATTCAAATGAAACTTTTACTGGGTTTATCATAAAACGCAAATATGCCCGTGCGGGCATAAAGTGCACTTTATGGCCCCCGCGGGCATAAAAACTTATTTATACAGCATTTTCCTAGCAACGATAGTGTTAAAATCAAATTGAATTTTCGGATTTTTTTAAATATTTATATTGTGGATGCAATAACGAACTAGTATGATATAAAAGTTTGTATGCACCGCGGGTATTAATAGATGTGTATGCCCCCGGGCTACTTACAAACCCTCGAGGGTTTTTAAGATCGCCGCCCTCAGGGCATAAATATCTACCGATATCTACTTAATACCCTTGGTACATAAATAACTATTATCGTTTCTTTTAAAGATGAAATATTTGCTCATGAACATGTTAATTGGCGCTTATTCCTGGGGAATTGTTTACTTTATTTCCTTATTTGAAACATTAAATTTTATTAATATTTCGCAAATGCAAGTGAAAAATTATTTTTTAATGTTTTTGCATGTATGTAATAAATTAATACTAAAAATTAATTGGCTTGAATAACATTATACGAGTGTTTTCTTTGCTATTTTAATTTATTGAGATAAATGTTATAAATTAGAAGAAGGTTATGAGTGGATACTTTCCTTAAAACTTTCTTCTTCTTCTTCTTCTTCTTCTTCTTCTTAACTTCCAGTAAACAAATATTCCAAGTGAGCAGAAAAAATATACATGCATATATAAACATCATGTAGAGCAGTTTAGACAATGAAAATCTAAAGTTAAATTAAATATGAAAATAGGCTTTTTAACATAAATGGAAATCACATAGCATTTGCTATTCGCTTCAATCTCTCCAGAATAGGAGTCCATTGTGGTACAATATTTTTGCCTATGTGTTGTTAGATAAAAAAAATCTCCCACTGTTTCAAATATTGTAATATTATTTATGTCCCAAATTATAAAAAAAATGTGTTAAATAGATGTTAAGCTTCAAACAATCATAATTTTATTTTTCATACCATGGCCATTAGGGTGCCGAGGACCTACGGAATTCTTTGGGTGTTACTCCTCAAAATTGTTCCTTTAGGTTAAAAAACAACCCTGATTTTTTTTAGATTTTTTAAAAAATATTTAGAGGTTCCGGCCGCGGCGCCGCGGTGCTTTTTTAAATAGAAAATCATGTGAAGGGTTTTTTTTTTAAGGATAAACAACCTTTCATATTGGGGATTTATGGAACGAAAAAGTGTTTCTTGATAACAAAGGAATATTCTCAATTTTTATGCCCCTCTACAAAAATTAAACGGATTTTCTATGGGGTAAAAATGCTAAAAATTGACACATGAGGTTAATAAAGGCTAAAAAAAATGCACAGAATTTTTTCCAAAGAGTTCTTTTTTTCCAGGGCATTCTTCTATATGTCCGAATTATATTTACTTTTTTGAAAAAAAGTACAGGGTGTCCAAAAAAATAATTACATATAAAAGTTAAAAAATGCATTAAATTGCAATAAAATATCAATTTTGTAGCAAATAAATAAAAAATGTTTTTAAAATGCCTGTAGTATGTTATATTATGTAAAAAAATACATTATATATATTTTTTTTAAAAAAAGTGTAGGACATTTATTTTTTAAAATAAAAAAACACATTTCAAAGCAATTTGTACATATTTTAATGCTTTTTGGCCAAATATCATCTCTTTTTATCGAAATAAAGTGATTTTTTACATTTTATGGGATTTGTAATTTTCTTTTAGTCATCCTGTTCTTTTTCTGCGTTAATTGGTACTTATCATTGAATTTCTGAAAAAAAAAATTACCCATGAGAAAAAGTTATAAGTAACCTTTTTTGTAGCATAAATAAGCTTCATACTTCAATTTTTAAAATGTTTTTACAGCCATTTTTTTATGTAAAAGGTTAATTTTTTGTTGAATATTCCCTTATTATTCAAAAATAATTTCCCTTCCTAAAATCGCGTGATTTCAACGTTTTTTTATTTAAATAATAATAAAAACTCTTAACATGTTTCCTCTCTCAAAAAACCGCCGGGCGCGACCTCAAAATATTTATTTAAAAATCTGAAAATAATTGAGGGTTGGTTTTTCACCAAGTGAGCATTTATAGGGGTCATTTTGGAGTGTTACGCCCATGTTATTGGTATAGGAAAATAGCGTTACAGGAGGGGGGTGGGGGTCCAAAATTATCAAAATTTGCGTTACGTAAAACTTAAACGTTCCTAATGGCCATGCATGGGAGTGGAAGCACACACTTCTGCTATTTTGATTTTACATTATTACTATAATAAATACCAATCCCTACTCCCACATAGATATTTCTGTCTAATTATAACTTGTAATAATTGACAAATTAGGTAATTTATTATAATTTTTGTTATTTCTAATAGAGGTATAAATTATAATAAAATTTTATTACCGATGATTATCATACTCTTCACAGTATTCACAGTATTTTCAAGGGACACCGGTACAATACGTTAAATATAAATTTGTGGTTCAATACCAAACAAAACAAAGATCCCTAAAAATATTATACATGGTGTTCCAGAACTTGCGGAAAAGAGTAAGGTAGGTCCGGAAAGGAGCCCTAAGGGAGCTATGGCGTATAAAAAAGAGGGTTAAAAAATAAAAAATTCAAAATATTTAAAAAACACATTTTGTTGAAATATGAAACATATAAAACATGTAAAGGGGTATCACCCTTGGATTTGATGACATCCACCCCCACAAAGAGGGTTAAACTACCCCCAAGCACCAAAAATAGTAGTGAATAAAGTATCTCAAGAAAAATCGAGTTAAAGGGATCCAGCCAGTTATGTTTAATAACATGTGAGAAAGCTTAGAGTATAAAATTCAAGTACACATAGTTAACCTTTTTTTTTAATGGGACATTTAGCTTCTAGAACAAAAAATCTTACTTTTTGCACAAGTTCATGACTAGAAAAAATTTTTAAGGACTTATACATTACATTTTATCAATTCCAATCTAAGTTACAGGTGTTTAAAAGGCAGGCTAAAAAACCTCTTTTTTGCGGTCACTCTTTTTGGTTTCACACTGATGTCAGCCATTATCCCTTTTTTAGTCCTACTCATAATTCTGTCTCTGTCACATGCGCCATTTTTAACGCTATTTTTAAATCGTAAAACCGTTAAAAGTTTTAATTTCTAGGGACTTTTGTTATAGTTAGTAATATATCAAATCTCAATCTAGCAATTTAAATTCCGCGCCACAAATAGTATTCAAAATGGATGCCAGCTATATTTTTCACTAGCGCACAATTGAAACCTTATCCTTTTCTTCAATTATTGGCTTTAGGTCTCGTTTAACGGATCGCGCAGAGAGTTTCAATCATAGAGAAGAAAAGAGGACTAAAAGTCCAGCCTGCGCAAGATTATTTTGTGACAGAACGGAGCAGCGAAATGACGTAACGCAATATATCTGACCTTGCGCAGTACGCATCTCTGTCAGCTGTGAAATGCTGTCGGTCGTAAAACAATTCTTCACCCCACTATTCATTTATCGTATCTCCGAAAATCCCCCAGTAAAAATTTTAAAATGTCCGAAAATAGAGATATGGCAAACCATAGATATTTATTTTTTTTTTGTTGCATTTTTTACAATTTTTATTTGACACAAAAAACTAAGGTCAAAAAAAACAATAATAGTGCGCATATGCAAGTTTATAGCAGATGCGCAAGGCACATTTATCACACTTTTCCGCAACGGCTTTGGAGGTCTTTCCTTGTATATGGTTTCAATATTGTCGTTTTGTTATCATTTGGGGAAATCTCAATTACACTTACGCAATTATCAAAGTGGTAAGAAAATCGTTTTTAAATTTTACGGCAAAAACCTCAATAAATTATCCACCGACAAGAGTGGTTTGTGGATTTTGAAGCATTACATATCTTCAGCACTTGTTCTCCTTATTATTTCCATTATAATTATCGACATTTTGATCGTAAAGTTCTTTTCAGTTTACAATAGTATCGGATGTTAATTAATTTATAGGAATATCATAATTAGGCGCGAAGTTAACGAGACAAACGGGCCTTTTAAAAAGGCAGAGAGACGCTTAACTGAGAATATTTTTAATTATAGATAGTCCTATACTGCCCTCCTAAAGAGGAAAGCGGCATGTATACCTGACACATACGGTTTTCGAGCTTAGTATTATTTTACTACGGACGATAACGGTATGTACCAATCCTAAGGAAATCTGTGGTAAGTGCATGGAAGATGTTACTTGCCGCGTTCTTTCTATGTAAAATTTTGTTTTGAAAAGAGAAACAGGATATTATGGGTATTTTAGTGGCAGTCAGACAAAATTAATAGATAGATAGATACATTTATTGTTTCTAAAGAAATATACATTTCTTATAAAAAGACAAAATTAATATTATTATAAAATATTGATCAATCAACAAATAAAAAAAAAGAAATAAAAAAATATATTGTTGGCGAGCTAAGCGATCAGGGAGTACCCCCCTAGTTTGTTATAAGATTGTTTTTTTATATAAAATCTTGTCTTTTCTAGTTTTAAATAGGTTCATAAACTTTTTTAATTAAGAATAGTTAACGGAAAATATTTGGGTGGGGCAAAAAAACAAATTATTAAAATTTGCACCACTAACCTTATTTTCCAATGTACTTTTTTGACACTTCTAGTAACATATTAGGAATTTTTATTAAGTGGGGCGATAAATTACGTTGCACTCTTCATATGTCTTAGTTTTCCTGGATACATTTTATTGCAATTTTGGAAACTGACTTTTTTATATTGAATACCTCTATGTAGACTACACACGACAATATCCAAAAATACCATAGTTTTAAAGCAACCCAATTTATTTATGATTCCAAAATTTTTTAGTTTTATTTTGTTTTAAATTTTCGAGCACTGATAATTAATTTTTAAGTAAACCTGTAATGGTCTTTTTTCCAATTTTAAGTTTGAGAAAAATTAGTTTTAGTAAAATTTTATTTATTTAAATTTATAAACTTTAGTCGCGCTTCAAATATGGAATATATTCAGGTGCGTACCTGCCTACATTTTAGTGTCACTTTCGGCCGCTTTTACTTTTTAACAAATTAATGATTTACACGGTTTACTTATTAGGCCATATCTCACTTACAATCTAAGAAGGTCATGGTGCAATATTTGACATTCACTATTATTTAGCCAAACAAAAAATGCACACTGTTTTTGCTTGGTGTATAATTAATAATTATAATAAATATCTATTAAAAACCTTTAATATTATGTAGTTAATTATAATTAACTAATTAACTAACAATAATTATCAATCTAAAGATTATACACGTTTTTTTTTTCAAATTTATACGTAATGAAATATAATGAAATAATGAAGATAAAATAATAATTTTCTCTAAAAACTTTAATTAAAAAAGAGATTAACAAAAGTTAAGGCGAGATTATATTTTACATCCAGAACTCTAGAGTATTATTCGGCACACGGACGTGTGCCTATTGAAAATATGTGTGAAATGTGTGTCTCACGTGCACGCACGCTTATGACGTAAAGAAGAGTGCGAGCTGCTCGTTCAGTGCACATAGGTAGAGAATATATAAAGGAAATAAACGTTTGCGCAGGTTCTTCGCTGCGTAATAACAATAGATAGAAAATTGACATCTAAACGGTAAAAATGGCGGTACTACGTTGCCAACAATATTTCAACCGTATAATTTTTAATTATAAAAACCAATAAATTTCAAATATTTTGTTACCAATTTTAATAAGAGCACTCAAACACAGCATAAATTTACATTCAAACCGTTTAAATGCAAGCAAACGTAAATTTACAAGGTCCGACAACGCTGCACTCTGTCATTTTGTTATGAAATCGAACAATTGGTAATATTTTGTTTGTGACTTTATAGTTTTATTTTATTTGTAGTGTTAAAATTTTTAACTTAAAAATGACTTGTTTTGTAAAGACTTGTAAAAATGTGAAACCCCTTTTTGAGGTTTTGTTTTTGTTTACAAATTTTGACGTTTAAAAGGTAAAAATGGCGGAGTAAATTTTACACACCGAATGTGTTTTTGTCTTTATCTAATACCCACTATAGCTTCTCTACCTATGTGGTTCGGTGATACCTTCCCCTTGCGTCGGAGGTTTGCTGCCGTGTGGATGACTATACAGCTGCTCCATCTATATTTTTATAGTTTTTTCGTATTTTACTATTAGATGTAGTTGGTATGTCCAGAAATATGGTTGGTACAACCAGAAATCTGGTATCGGCTAATAATAATATAATAAAAATAATAGGTAACTCTAAATTTTATTTTATTTTTTAATTGTACAAACACAAATTGTAACCTAACTTATTTGAGACTTTTATTTGAGTGTCAAACCAAATTAAATTTCAAAATATTGATTATAGATGGCAAAGTATGTAATTTTCACTACTTTGCAAAAAAATATTTAAAAAAATCAATATAATTTATATTAATTTTTTTTTATATTATAAATATACAAATTATACAAATTTGACAACTAAATTACAGTTTATTAATTAAAAACATTTTTTTTTGTTGAAAGTGGATAAAAAAAATTTTAAAAAAAAACAATAAAAAACAAAAAAACTGTTTTAAAACAAAATCTATGACGTATAAAAAAAACGTTTTTCAACATCCCTATCTGTTTCATTTTTTATCCAACTATACAAGGTTGGTAGCCAATAAGATACCAACTTTGTATAGCTGGATAATGAATAAAACAAAACGTAATTTGAATGAATGTATGTTAGTACAACTGGTCAACTTAAATACGCAAAATAACCGTATCTATCGTAAAAAATCAAATTATTCTTAGATGGTACCTCAGAAATATAGTCACCACCAGTGTTGGTACAACCAAGAATGTGGCTAAGGACTTGTTAACCTAATATCTACTGATTTTTAATTTTTTATTTTTGTTATTTAGCGCAAACTTCTTAAGCAAATTTAGTTCCAAAATAATTTTAAAAATCTTGATCTGGATAACTTTATTTTGTGGGAAAAGAAATAACAATAATATCTTCTTAAATATGATATCTTGTACATTCGATACTTCCTGAAAATATACAAATTTTAAATAAAAATTAAGAAATCGCTGCCTGGAAAACCCAAATTTAATATGAGACCTTCCTGTCATAAAAATCTGCGGCCAGAAGATATTTAACCATGGTTTAAATTCTGGTGTCTTCTTCGCAGGAATATGATATGGTGCGTGGTTACTGTGGCGCTAGTAGTGATTCTTAATTGATCATATTACCAGTAAATTAAACAAGAAGTCAGCATCTAAAAAAAAAATAAAAAAATATTAGAACTACATTTCACACTATATTACGTGGAAAGCGGGTGAACGATTTGCGGTTAACTAATAAACAAAAAGCGAACAAAGCACTTACATGTGTTTGTGTTTTTGTGTGCGACATTTTCTTCCGTCTAGCTAGATTTTTCTGGATCCATCGTGCCTGTTGCTGCATGGATGAGGGAAGGAGAATGGATAAAAGCACTAATCGCGGTATATTACATTAAAAGCGGTCTAACTATAATAATAATCGTGACAGAATGTACTGTTAGTTCTGTAGCGTTCCACCTAGTATAGGTGGCAGCACCTTAAAGGAGGCAAACTTGCCCTTAAGGTATGAGTACATACATATATTTTTTTATTCAATCTTTAATTTATCACTGCTCCGCGATTTAAGATTTATAAGATTTTGATGCAGTAACTGTAAACAGTAAAAAGTCTATGACCATCGAGGGCCCTAACTAAGACAATAAATATGTTATTAAAATTTGTGGACTTTTAAAATTAATATCTCCACTGAAGGTACTTCAGACTACGAAAAAAAAATGCTAACATGCACAGGTTTTAAGCCGCCTTCCACGTGATCGCAAATCCCTAAACATAACGTTATAATCTTGTACATAAGACACATGAGGGCACCTGAAGCTTATGTTATATTATGTTATGTTATGCGAGCCTATTTCTTGACATGCTTTTTCTTTATAAATTTAAAATAATACTTACAAAATTAAAGTTAAAACTCTTTGAAGCAACCAAGCGGCAAAGTGGGAAGGGGATATTATCACGTGACAAGCTTGGTTGTTTGAAAGACGTATATAAAGTTATACTTATAATGTTCGTTTTTATTTTCAGGTAAGTCAAGAGCTGAAATCTTTTTGCATACGTAAGTAGAATAATATCCTAGTAAAACCTACTAATCAATTGAAATATACACTGAAAAAACAATATAATTATCTCAACCAGAAAAAATAGTAAAATAAATGCACAACTATTAATGGAATTCTGGTTAAACTCACCAGAAAGTTATGTATTCTATAAAACAATTCAGTTTAAATCATATAAATTTTAGAGTTATTCTTAATTAATTAATTCTAATTTTACCCAGATTTTTTACAGTGTAATATTAAATCTCTTACATTCAACAAATTTACCTTGCGATTATTTAATCATATACTTAAACCAACAATAATTATTGTGGGTTTCAAAAAATTCAAAAAAATCGCCATAACGGTGATTCCGTCAATGCATTACCATGATAATGGGATGCAAATTGTACTTTCAAAAGTGGGTAACAGTCATTAACATTGCCAAATTACATGACAAACGTTTAATTAACTTCTTTCTCTCTTTTCTTTTTTTATATTTAAGGGGTATAAAAACTTCGTGCATTCTGAAAAAAAAAACATAATTGCCAGTCATTCTAACCGAAGTTTTACAAATTTTAGTAAAATCGATATAGGTAAAATTCTAGTACCAATATATGTAAAATTAGAATTCCGATACAGATAAATGGTAATTTTTCTTTCTTCTTTTATAGTATGTACTGGTAGTCTTGAAAGAATTTAAATTTAATTTTCTAGTCAATAAATTAAATAATATTATTGATCCCGATCTCTACTACTTGACTCTTGTATGGTCTTCATATTTCAAAACTACACTCTTATCTAGATTTTTTTTTCAAATAGAAATCTAGATATCTTGAATCTCGTGAAACGAATTTATTCGTTGTTAATACATAAAAACTTCTATATACTTGATCTTTTATTTTATCTTGTGTTTTTGATTTTCCCAGAATTCTTAATAAAACGTTTCTAATATATTCATCAAATAATTCAGAACTTGCCACAGATTCATTGACATTGTGTCCCCTTAATTAATTTGGTATATTTTTTTACTTAAATACCGTGCAAAATCAGCTACACTGGGTGATCTGTTCTAATTATACTAAATTTACAAAGTGGTGGGCTGACGTTAATTTCCTTGATGTTTTTCAGCACAAAGATGTACTTTTCCATAAAAAGCCTTATTTTTGAGTAAGGATATATAAACAAACGCACTTCAATAACTATTAAAATAGTCTACTATTAATCTAGTCCACTTTCATCAGTTTTTATTTGTAATGTAATTTACAACTGGCTGTATGTTCGCTCTGTCCACAAAGTTTATGACAATTTTAGCTAACTGCTTTAGCTTTCTTAACCAACGCTCTTGGCTGGAGATTTGTAATAAAAACTTTTTGCAAAAAAAATGAACCGACTTCTATTTCTCTAAAAAGTAAAAAATAAAAAATACTTAAATCGGTGAAATTCACTATTCCCTAAATTAATTCCTAACAATTTTTTTTATTATTTTATTATTGTTTACTGTGAAATTGGTACCGACTTAAGTATTTTTTATTTTTTACTTTTTAGAGAAATAGTCGGTTAATTTTTTTTGCAAAAAGTTTTTATTTTTTACTTTTTAGATTTGTAACGTCATCTAAGCTAAATTATAGCTGTCCTTCCATTCAATTTAAAAAAAATAAAAGTAATATTTTTATTTCAGCGCCCAAGAGTCCAACCAACCTTATTTTAAATGAAACACTAAAGAAAATCTTGTCTAACTTTAAGCGTTAAATAATAATCAAATAACGCCTTCTGGTAAAATCACAAAATATATCATTTTCTCTTGGTATTTTAATATTACAGGTCCAAAGAATCAAGTTTAGTGGCATTTTAAAGATTTTCAGTGTGCCGTAATATTTGAGTGACCCCTTAATCAAGTTATCCGGCTTATACGAGTTATCCGATATTTCTCTAAAAATTAGAACCAAATTAAGCCGGTTTAGAGTGAAATTGCGTTAAAATGATTAATTTATCTTAATTATCCCATATACCCGGCATTATCCGAGCGTGAAATTAAAACGGGACCACCTCAGGAATGCCCTCTTTAAGTTGCAAAAAGTTTTATCAAATTCCTTTCATTCGTTCCAAAGTTATGCGAGAACAACAATAAAAAAAACAAAGTTACACGTCGAATTGATAACCTCCTCCTTTTAGGAAGTCGGTTAAAAATTGGGACATTTAAACTAAATATTGTCATTTTACAATTCTTCTGATGCCAAAAATCATTTGTACTCTAGGACCAAATTTAGCCATTTTCATGACATATTTTCTAAGAGACTGTTTTGTAACAATTATTTAGGTGAGGATAGGACCAATTGACTTAAAGTGTAGAAGAAAAAGTTAAATAGTAGCAAAGTGGGAAGGGCAATCTGGCAAATATTAGTTGAATTGTAGATCTGTAACAAGGTCCTTTTTTACGTGAGTATAGAAATATATGTGAGGATGTTGTGCATGTTGTAATACGAAATGTTAATTGGTGTGGGTGGTGCTCTTGCACAATCGATTTTTGTATCGACCAAATGACTTTAGGATATGTAGGGATATGTAATCGTTTTCTTGAGATTTTATAGATCCTCATTCTGGTTATAAAGTGTCCCATTAAATTAACTAAATGGTATATTTTAGATAATTTCTATGAAAGTCCTTTTAAAAATACAAAAAAAAAAAGTTATTTAGAAATAAAGTATGGTCGAGATTAATTAAACATTTGAAGGAAAATATATAACAGGCAAAAAAAAAAATATTTTTTTTTATTCAAAATTAATATTATATTGGGAAGACCATGGTATTAAATAAAAAATATATGGGATCATCATTACTCTTTACCATTACCATTACTCTTTTTTGGTATTTATTATTTATTTATTCATATGATACTATACACGGTAAGTCAAGGAGAGCCCCAAATAAGCCTAAGCTTGTGCTATAATATGTAATTTTCAGAGAGTGGAAAAAAAATTATTCGACTTTTAAATATTCTTATGGCCACTTGCTCCAACAATGGTTTGACTTTAAACTTGGATTAAATTGGTGGTCGCCCAGAAGTTTTTGACTAAACTGAGATTAAGTTTAAAATGCTGCATTTTTAAATCAAAATCAGTTTAGTCGTAGGGGGAGCATTCGTAGATTTTATCTTCCGTGAAAACCAAAAGGTTTTATGTAATACGCGCATTTGCGTCCGCAAATAGCTCTTTTTGTGCCAGGTCTGCCAGTAAGTGGCAGGCGTCCTTATCCACCATCAAGAAGTAGTACAGTAAAAATACGCTCTTAAAATTATTTTAGCGCATACAATTTTATTTTGTGTATGTCGGATATTAAGTGCTTTTTGTTTCAGATATTTTTTTTATGGTAAGTAAACATAGTCAAAAATTATATTATAATAATATAAATATATAAATATATGTTAATATAGTTAATTTTTTTAAAACCATGGTAAAGAAATATAAGCAAAAACTTACAAGAAGTGACGCGGTAGACGAAAACTTTTTTTCGTTTGCATTTTAATATATTTTTTCTATAGCTATATTCATGTTAGTTTGATTGAGGGAAAAAAATAAAATTAAAAATATTTGAAAGATTTTACAACGAAATATTTAAAAATTGTATGAAGGATCCAAACTCCTCTTACTAATCCCAGTTAAAAAGTTTTTGAAAGTGGCCAAAAAAAATAAAATATTAAGACTCGTTTGTGGGACTTCTTATAAAATATAGTTACACTATATAATTTCTTCTTCTTCAGTTTAAATAATTTATATAATTCAAATTAAAAATTAACTTATATATAGATAATGCCTATTGGCTATTGATATTTCATCGGAACACTGATTTATGCCTTGATTTATACTTTTTACTCAAGGAAAATTAAAAGGCATAAAAAAATCTTTAGGAATGTAGTATATTCAATAACTTAGATGTTTACAAAAAAAATAATGATAGAAGTTACCGAAGCATCATTTTTGATTGAAAAAAAAACACATTTTAGATCCTATCCCTTTAAAGTCTTGTCGAAAATAAAATGTTTTTGATCTGATAAGTTAGTACTTAAGTGTTTTGTGTTTCTTTTTATAATGCATTAAAAGACAATTCCCAATTCACAAAAATTTTCTTTGATTTCCTTTTGTCTTTCCTTTTAAATTGCACCTTAGGAGATTTTTTTTCCAATTTTACATTTGATATCGTCGGCTTACAAGTAAAAGGCTCTAACTCAATTTTTGCAAAAATTGGATTGAAATGGCACTTTAATTAATTTTTGGTGATCTATGTACTGGTAAACGGAACTAACTTCTAGGTGGACTGCCAAGAGAGTTACAAAACGCACCAATTTGATTTTGATTAAAATTTTATCTGGCAATAGGCGCTTAGTACGTTTATTATTTTGCTTGTTTGTTTTTTATTCTACTAAACAATTTTTTTTTTTCGTTTTTGGCTTTAATGAACCTAGCCATATAGGGAAAGTATTCTTGTCGGTAGCAGTATTTTTTGCTTATTTTTGTGTTTTATGTCGATATAAATCACGAACACTTAAGAACGCATTAAGCTAGAGACTTAATATGATAATTTTCTAACTCCACCCCCAAGGGGGTGTAAATATTTTTAGATGTTTTAAATATTTGCCTCAAAATTGGTATTTCTATAGGGGTTTTTGGGGTCGACGAAACTGAATCTGATAATAAGAATTTTTTAACTACATTCCGGGGGTGGGGGGTGATTAGAGAAGAAAAAAAGAAGTGTTTAATTAAAATTTTCCATATTAGCTCTACAAGTAAAACGCACTAAGTCGATGTCTTTTTCAAATTTAGTTGATAAACTACTATTATGGTTTTTTATTTAACTGCAAATGGGACATTATTATGTCCAAACATGTCATTGCGATTTGCAGTAATTTTTTTTCCAAAAACAATTATTACAAAAATTAAAAAACACAAATGAATCTTAAATGTGTCAATATCTCAAAACCATGTTTTTTGACTTAGTGCTCTTTACTTGTAAGCCGACTATATAATGTAATTCTATCACAGAACGTATATGCCTTCTTCTTTTTTTTTAAATATAACTAGGTATTATATTTTTTTAGCACCTGTCTTAAACATGGTAATTACTATTTGCCCGAAGTATCTGCCAGATTATTCTTTCACGTCTGCAAAAGGGTGTATGTAAATTGGGTTCAACGCATTTTTAAATGGTTTAAAATGATGGACAGTGAACTTTGTATACTTACAATATTTGTACAAGAGGATTAAAAAAATATGGTCAAAAATGTTCACAGCAGCTACAATGTACCAATATAGGATGATTGAAAAATATATTGATGGAATATTTAATAAATATTTTTTTAATTTTGATTAATATTAAAAAACTCCTGTTCTGACCAATTAGAATTATAGGTCGGTGAAATATCTTTTACAGAAATAAAAATATTTAAAATTATTTTTGGTTGTACATTAAAATAGAGGTGCAATCATTTTAAAATAGAACTAAGAAAAGCGTAAAATTTTTCTAATAAATTGATACTAGTTATAATTATTATAGATTTAATGATATATGAGTATTTGTAATATTTTCTGTATAGAATATTGATTATTTTAATTCGTGGTATAATTAAACAGATAAACAAGATAGAAGTAGGTTAAAAAAATAAAATTAAATTTTAAAATTAAATTTGAATAATTAATCATAAAGAATTTTATACAGATAATGATTAATTAATATAAATTAAACGTTGTTTATTATGTAATTAATTATAATAATATTAATAATTAAATAAATATCAATTATCTACAATTGATTGTAATATTATATCATTAAAGAAATATGAAAAAGAAAAGAAATAAGCAAATTTCTTACTAAGTAAAAATCTGTTGCTAGGTGTTGCCAGCGTAAAAAAACAATTGAATTTAAATAGTTTTTGTAGTGGGAAAGAAGGCAAATAATTGTAAATAAAACAGGTATGGTTGTGAATAAAATAGTATACAAAACTCCGTTTAACAATTCATTTGTTCTTCGGGAATTAGCAGACCTCGAAGCTACGCTTCTTGGTCTGCTAACTTTACCTCAGGAAACGAAACAGTTTACACCTCGGTATCTAATATATTATTCCCCGCGCGCAAAAGACTTATTGTAACTGAAAAATCCCCTTCGTGTAGGCAATGTACTGCACTGTTTCTAATCCAAAGCACACTATATTTTTAACGCCCTGAGAAAAGTAACGCCTCCTTTATCTTTGACGTTTAACGGCGCCAAATTACTAGCACTGTCAAATAATCAACGCTGACTTAGATTAATATTGTCTTATTTACCTTTTCAGTATCACCTACCATGATTAAATGGAGTTTAATCGTTTTCTTAGAACAGTAAAGGTAAAAACACGTTTAAAGATAAATTAGCACAAGAACTAATTAATTTTTGCAAATTATAGTGCTTTTATATAATAGCTTTATTAAATAATCTATCAAAATAATATGTTTTGATTAAGATTTTAACACCAAAGGATCCGTAAAATTATACCATACCTCGAATAGTACCTATATTGACACAATTTTACCAGTACATCGTAAGTAACATTATCATTTAAATTAAAAAGCGCCTATTTAAATTTCATCCTAATTATTATACATTTTTTTAAAGTTAAACCTTAAGGTTGCTTAAAATTTTCTACAATTGATATAACAAAAGTCACGCATTATATTATTATTTTAAATACAAAATAAAACAAGTTTGATTTTCATGTAAGACCCAAATCTACCCATCTACATTTCTAATCCTAGACCCCTTATATTAAGACAGTATTGAAAACTGTCATTGACAGATACCCTCAATATTTTGAAAGTGTTAAAATATCGAGGGTCTCTAGAAATAAGATATTTTAGCGCCAGCCGGTAATTTTTTTTATTTCGAACTCGTATGGTAAAATATTGTCTCGTATGCTAAAATCTTGTCTTGTGGAACTTGTTCTTATTAAAATACATATAAATATTATCTTAAGCAGGGCGTGTAGAGCTGTAAAAATATAATAATAGTTCTTCTTTTAATTTCAATTAGCAATATGCAAATCATGTCTACAAGATATAAAGATCTTAAATACTTCCTCCTACTTATATTTCTACCAGAGGATAAAATTACCTGGTACTGTTTTCATAGGATACCTATGTTGCACCTTACTCCTTAAATGCCATGTAATATAAATGTTTAAGTACATTTCTAACATTACAATTAATATCTAATGTTTACTAACTACACCTATCCTACAAGATTGCAAACAATTAATTAATACCGTTTTAAAATCTAATAAACACTGAAGAAAATAAAAATGAGGCTAAGTATAGGCGTATTTTCCCTATACGTAACCCATGTCATCACTGCAGCGCTGCAGTCCACTACATGCATTGAAATTATTCATACGTCACATAGCCCAGGCGCTGAATAGTATAATAACTTCAAAAACTATAGCTGTCAACAGGTGTCTATATACATTACATGACACTTTCAGGAGCAAACTGTTATCCAGAGCGTTAAAAATACGAGTTTATAAGACAGTTGTTAAATAAAGCCTCCATAATTTATTTAAATTATGAATTTAGGGTGCGCACCATAGATATGCATTTGACATTTGATGTAAATAAGGTGACACGTGACACCGCAAGGAGGATAAGATATCGCCATAGACGAACTGACCAGTATCAATGAGAATTTAGGTATGAACTTATACCGAAAACGGTCGCGTCAAATATGCTTGATAGATTGGAATTAACGTATATATTTTAATGTGTATTGTGTATGTGAGAGAATTTTAACCAAAATCTTCAATAAACATTCGAAGATTGGAATATCAACAGAATAACAGCATTTAGGGCCCTAAAAGGAGAATCTACAAATTTATTGGTGAGTGTCTTTTTTATCAATAAATGTTACGGCATATTTTGTGTGATCAGTACCCTTAATTAATCCTATGTTATTATGGCCTCTTATATAGAAGGAGCTAAGTTAATGGTCCTTTAAAATGAATATTTTAACTCAGTTTTTGTGTGGTCTGACAAGCCGTTTTGGGTCAATAAGAACTATCTAAAACATTTGGTCTCTCAACTCCAGATCAAACAACAGACATATCGTGATATGCGATAATTGTTTTGAGTGGTGCATATTTAGTGTATAGTGCATATTTAGCTCATTTAATATTTCTCCCAGTAAAATGTTCTTTAAATTAGCGACGTAGGTTTGCATACCGTTAATATTTCGATCAACCCCCGTAAATTCCGTCGTATCAACTACTAGACTAGACACTGCGACACTTTACTTTATATCCCGTGACAATGATTAATTACTAACAGTGCGTACATTTGTTATTGAGTCAATGGCAAAATTATTATATGTAAGTAACAGTATCTTAATTGCTCACATGGGCTTGACCAATAGTTGATTTACCGCCGAAAATTGAAACGAGCCGCCACTTCTTATTTAAAAACTAATTTTCGCACGAGGGCAAAGTTTTTTTTATTTATGCTCAAAAGGTATATTAGGTTTTGTATTTAATACTGGATGGTTCAAAAAATAATATTCTTTTTTTATTATTTAAAAATGCTTGAAATTTACTAAGAAAATAATGTTAACTAATATAAAATCGTCTAGCTCATTTAAAGTCTCTAGGTCAACGCGTCCAAAGGTTATTTCAATAAAAGTTTTATGTACCGATGTTTTGATAAAGGACGCGTTCTTCATTTGAACTTTTTATTTGATAGGTGAGCGATTTTCACTCGTGTATGAATTGTATAATTTTGGTTTTCTAATAATTTAAAACACCTCTATACTCTATGACTGAAATATAATGCAGTGACTAATACCTATGCTGCTCTCGTATAAGGAATTCCCCACCTCTCAATTTCGCAATTGAGTCAGTACGATGTATTTTAAACACAGATTATAGTAATTTAAAAATGAAGATAATTTTGGAGACCCTGATGCTAAATCAGGCAGTAACCTATCGATAAAAATACGCAAGTTGAACATTAAGCAATGTATAAAGAGGTAAAATACAACAGTGGTCAAGAATACATCTTTAGTCATGCTTATAACATAAGCATTTATTTTTTTCTCAAAATTTAAATGATCAGTCATAAAATATATATCCTATTTTAACATCTATGCTCATAAATAATGAAAATTCTTTAAAGTCACTTTTCCTGAGTAATAATTTTCCAGTAACACATCAGCTTGTACTTATATCGTTTTCAATCAAGAACGTACCTATAAATATGTTTGCTCTGCTTTAATTGGTAATAAATAATAAGCGAATTAAAAATAGACATGCTGTATAGATAAATAAATATAGAATGACTTGGATTTATTGATGATCTATAAGTAGAAAAATATCGATCGTCATTTGAATTTGTTAATTCCAAAGTCTGATAAAAGTACAATCTTGAGAAAAACTGAGCGTTTTAGATGGATGGCTTATGAGCACTTAATTATGGTCCAGAACTGCTCGTCAAAAACAGTACGAAAACCAGTATCTAGTATCTTTAAACATCCATCTTTAAACATCCATCTTAGGATAAAAATTACTACACCTGTCCATAATGCCCTAGAGGATTGAAAATGCTGTTATAATAAGTTATGCAAAAAGTACATATTTTTATTTTTTCACCTCCCCAGTCTTAACCAAATTCATTGTGTCGCAAACTTCAAAGGTCTAGAATCGTTTGGTGAAGGATTTGTTTTTAAATCGGACATCCACTATGAAAATATTTGTTTTCTCGACAATTCATGAAAATCTGCAATCTAAAATGCAAAATTAATATATGATGTGTTAAAAAAGTAATAGTTAGGAATTGACATTGAACATAATCTTTTTACAGAGTACCAGCACCCTGAAGCAAGCTTCTGGTTTGGCGACCCTATTTGAAAAAAAGCTTGTATCCCACAAAATTTTGATAACAAAAAAAGGACCTCACCTCTGAAAAAAGCTTTACAGGTTTGATGACTAAAAAAAAAAAGCTTTACCCTTGGCAGGTAATTTTGATAACTAAAAAAAAATATATATATCTTAGTAGTCGGAAAGCTGGTGACCATATTTATTTCATTATTTGCTTCCGGTTATATTTTATATACATATGTTTTAAAGTACATTCAAATTAAGCTATTTGCAAATTGTTGGGCTCTGGATCCGGTTTCGTTGTGTACTAGAAGTTCCGAAAGCTGTAACAATAAGCTACAAAAAAAATCTATTTTTAACTTTCCTAGTTCTATTTTCAATAGTTCTATTTTCAATAGTTCTATTTTCAATAGTTCTATTTTCAATTTCAATAATTCTAAGGCCAAGGGTTAAGAGCAACCTTTAAAATGTCCCTTTGACATATGTGATAGGTACACAATTTTTTAAAGAAATAAAAATTTATGACATGACATTTTGATTAAATGGAAATTCTTTTGACTTTATAGTTTTGACATATGTCAAATGAACTTTGTAAAGTGTGTTTTTACCACTTGGCCTGCTGAATACTTTTGTAAAACTGTGAAAATAGACTAATTTAAAGGTAATAAATGTAATGTATTTGACTCTGTAAGTTAAAAATATATTTTTTGTATACCCCATTTCACTACCTTTTTAGGGCTTCAAACACCCAAAGAAACCCGATCCAGGACCTGGCGATTTGCAGATTGCAGCTTAATTTGAATGTACTTTAAAACATATATAAAATACAGCTGGGAGAAAATAATGAAAAATGGTCACCAGCTCTTAGACTATAGTGGCGACTTCGCCATAATTGTAGGTATAATGTAAAATATTAAAATTATGGGAAAGACACCACTACAATGCCTAATCACACGTGATATAGGTTAAAAGTTTAAACTATGTTCACATTAAAATTTTAAACTAGGCAAAAGGTTTTCTTTATTAACCGGGCAATGATATGTATATAAAACACTATTAAAGTATAATACTTTTCAAGAAATAGATAACATTTTAGTAATTTTTTTATTCTGTGAATGATATAATAATAAACAGAAAAATTAAAATATAATTTATTAGAGACTTTACTTAAGTAGTATTTTTTTATTTTTTATTCTGTAAAATGTTTAAAAACAGATTTTTATTTAGGAAGAATTTAAAACTAATATACTTAGTTTTAAATACAAACATTTGTCGTCTTCTTGAACCAGAAGATAAAATTTACTTAAATATTCGTTCCCAATACCCAATACTAGAGAACAAAATAATAAATAACTTCGTAAATGAAAGTAAAGTGTTGAAATGCAAAAGATTCACTTTTTAAACAAAAATACTTGGATTAGGTTGGTTAGAGAATAAAATGTTTTCATTTTAATATCGTTTTAAGTTTTTAACTTAATATCGTCGGTGCTATGCAAAAAAAATATATGGTCGAATAGAAAATTTTATCTTTAAAATTATGTGTTACGCGACGACCCGTTTTTCCATTTATAAAATATCCTCCTTGCCCGTGCTGGCCACATTTTAAGCTAAAAATGTGAAATATATGCCAAAAGATAGTTCAACTTGTCTTATTTAAGTATTCTAAATTAAAAATCGATATATCGACTTATTGAAAAGTTAAGCAAAGAGGGGTGACTTTTGGACCTCAATGCCAATTCAGGGATCTAACAGCGAACAGAAAAACACATTTTTTACGTAAAAAACTATGTTAAATTAAAGCTATTTAGGTTTGAATTAATTACCGAAAGTATTTTTTATTCACCCTATTTTTAACAAGATTAATAGTACCTAGGTGTAGAATTTTCGGACTTGTTGAAAGAAAGTAATTCTATTCTTCCTTCTATGAATCTCGGATTTTTTTTCATAATAATTTATCATTAATTCATATTAAAAAAATAACAGAAAATAATAGATTATTATCAAACCTGAACATACTATTTGGTTAGAATCTATAATTTATTTGAGGCGTAGAGGAAATGCGCCTAATTTCGGATGGTTTCCAAATTTCGGATAGTAGTGTATTTAAGATACTGTCTGCAAAGGTAAACAGAAACCTACTTTTATGTGGAGCCAAAAGTCAAACTAAATCCGTCCTGTAATATGATAACGGTAGAGCTTCTCCCCTTTAAATGGCAGCACAAATCGTTTATATTGCAAATGGCAGTTTTGTGCTCAGTTGCATTATTATGCTTGTTTATTTTATAAATAATCGTTATAAAAGTTCGTGATTCTGTCTTGGGTAAGTTATGATGTTAGTTAAGTTGATCCACTATTCATAATTAAGCAATTTGAAAACGTAAACATTCTACAAATTTCTAATCTAAAAAGCAGAAAGTTGCCTAATTTCGGATAGACCATTTTTGTGCATTTGATTCCCAATTTCGGATATCCGCAAGGTAATTATTATTCAGGATAACCAACCATTAATTATTTTTTTTATAATGATACAACAAACTAAGATAAACAATTTTGAAAAAACGAAAATTACCTAAGATACTAAGATATTCGAAATTTGGAATCTAAAATTATAGTTCCTATAGTATTTCGTAGAAAATCGCTTAATGATTAAATTACGTCTTAAATGTGAAGGAATAACAAGAAACATAAGCAATGGGATCCAGAACTACTCTTGAAAAAAATTTTTCGGATATGTCCGAAATTAGGAGCCCTTTTTCAAATGCACAAAAATGCGCTGATTTTTTTTAACCGTGTTTTTTGGAAAAAATAAACTGTAATAAAATTGATTTTATAATAAATCATGGTTCGCTATAATAAGTTGTATCTGGTTATATAAAAAAAATATCAAAAAGTAATACCGAGTATTAAATATTGAATACATTGTAAATGGTATCCGAAATTAGGCGACTTTCCTCTATATATATTTACAGTATTATTAATTTGAGCCATTTCGCCTCAATGACTATCTATAACTTATAAAGAATTTTATTGAAAATTCTTTATTTAGGCAAAATTTTTAAACTTTGGTAAGGTATTGACTAATAATATTTTTTAGGTAAAGAAGATATAGCAGATAAGTATTATTTTAAACGCAATACCTTACCAGCGCATCTAGAAATAGGTGCGCCTGATAAGAACATTTTAATTTTATTTTCTGTTTTAGATTTTTTACAATATAAAAAGTCATTGAGGCGAAATGGCTCAAATTAATAATACTGTAAATACTATTTGGTGTCTTTTCTTTCGACCTAAAATATGCAAATACTGTAAAAGTTGCACTTTTGAGGTAAAAAGAGGATGAGTAGAAGAATCTTTTGTATACAAAAGATACATGTACTACCTTTTTAGTCTTATTAAAATTATGTAAATGTTTTTAACCAGCATAAAAATGTGCAAAATTTTAACCTAGGAACAAGTTACGAAAAAATGCATTTAAAGAAATAGTTATAAAAAATCCCTAATTTCGAAATCGAAAATGCTCTCTGGCTCAAAAGTTGCTCCTTGGTAAAAAAACGGTGGCCACTCAAAAATGAGCACACTCTAATCTTGAAGTTAAAATTTTATATCGTGAATTACTTCATCAGCACGTATTTTTTTGTCTGACTTGGCTATAATTTAGTTTGTTTCGCTAGTGAAAAAATCTGAAAAAGCAAAAACCCACGAACAAAAGCCCAGGAACATCGTAGAAAAACTTTCATTCTCGTACCCTAAAAGCTTAAGTCGCACACTTATTTCATCATATACTATTTTATATTTTTTATAGCGAATCGCATGTTAAAAATGTGTACCCTGTATATATTAAGCTACCAACGGTACAATATATTGTCTGGTAAACAAGCAAACATTCAGACAGACTTGAAAAAAATCTATCTCAGTCCATTAAGTGTTTACAAGATATCGGCAGATCGGTTCTTTTAATTCTTCATACTGTGTTACATGTTACGGCTTCCAAAGAAAACAAAACATCGAAACGTATATATGTAAAATGACGCCAAAAAGGGCCCTGGTTTGTACCCTCTGCGAAACTTTAAGCAACACCTGCAGAATCCTGTCACAAGTTCTGCTGTTTTACGTGTTGCATACCGTAGACAATAAAACACATGTTTCACCAGAAAAGATTAACGTGGTTTTGAGTGTCTTTTATGTGTTATTGCAAAATGTTTTTAAGTAAACTATAAACTGTTTTTAATGTGTAATAATAATGTTTAAGGAGCTACCGAACTTGTGTTTTTATCTCGGATTTCCGAAGTTCGATTTCGTCCAATAACATACGTGTACGGTGAATTTATGTCTTTATTAACTTGTGTGTAATAAATTTATATATTTTTTACCGAGCGAAATTAACTGCTCAAAGGTATCGCATAGTATCAGCTGATAGCCCGCTATAAAGCAGTGACCATCAAACAATTTTCGTTAATTTTTGTTTTAATTAATAACTCTCTCAATATTAATATTTTACCAGGGGTATATTAGCAAAAATAGTTATTTTTATATGGAGTATCACCCCTTAAACTGTATACCAAAACACTGTAAACAACCTCTATCTCCTAAACTGTATCCGACCAACCAGGCACTTTTGTGGCGTGTGTACACAGATACATAATACTAGTTTCAGACTAACTTTAGTAAAAAAATAATTGAACTATATTTCAAACTGATCATTAGGGATTTTATGTTTTTCTTTTGAAAGGGTAAGTGGTTTCTTGCAAATGGTTAAAGTAGAAGATAGATTTTTATGTAAATATGGAGTAGGGTGGAGCGAATGTGAGCTACATTGGATAATAGTATGTATATTAAAGTACTATTTTCATACATACTAGTTTCATACATACCCGTTTTTAGCGAACGAGTAGAAGTTTTGAAAACGAGACTCTTGCGGCGATACTCAATGATCCTATACGAGAACTCAATGATCCCAGAATATTTTTTACATATAGATTTCGAATAAGTGGGAGCAAAGGTTATTTTAGCGGTTTTAGCGGAATGTTGGAACAATGCTGAATGATTCTTTGATCTTTACCGCCTGCGGTGATTCCTTGCGATGAGGCCCTGGGTGGAAGATCTCTGAAGGATATTTGGTAGGATTGACACTTATTCATAAGAGTTTGGCACCTTAAAGCGACTAAATGTTCTTTTTGGCACGATAAACCGATAATAAATTTCTATTGACAATTTGGCGTGTTATTTTGTAACTGCGTGTTACCAACTTTTCAACAAGAAAAATAACTAAAAATAATGATTCAAAATTTTCCGAGAAAAACGCAAGATTGAAAATTTATTGTATAAATTGAACAACAGTCGACAATATTTGTTAAAATTATTTAAAATAATTAATAAATAATTGGAAATGCATTAAACAAATCTTAGAATCCCACTTAAACTATAAAATAATCAATAAAGTAGACATTTTGTCATATTTAAAACTTGCGTTTTGTGGATTCACCTGTACTGCATGCAAGTTTTTCAAATATTGTTTTTATAATTACAATAATTACAACGGATGTCCACAATTTAACCAAATAATTAAGTACTAAGAATACCTCTAGAAGAACGGCTTTCTTAAAATAAACATGTAGTATCAACAGATGTCAATAAATCTTATTTATATTTATATGAATCAATTATAAATTATCTTCAAACATATTTATTGTTTGTCTTTAACTGATTAAATATTGTATATTTTATAAATAATTACAATATAATCAAATTTGTGTATTTAAAATCAATAAATATCCTCAAGAGTTATTTATTAAATATAATTTATCCAACACCTTCACAGAAACACTTGTTTTGAGCACTATTTTAAATGTCAAAAGTGAGTTTTTTTCCACTAGTGACTATAAACTTTTCACCCACTCTTTTACGTACAGCTTTTGATCTCACCCAAAATTAGTTACATACCCTATTAATTAAGTATTATAACTATTCTATAAATAGAAGCACGTTAACTAAACCATAAAAATTAAAGAAAACCCCAAATTATTCTTTAGTTTTTGAATAAAATACTGTTTTTATTAAAAATTCTGTCATCACCTCGTCCATTTTGACGTTTGTAAGAAATGGAAAACTAGCAATTGTTTATTTTTAATAGGCATACTTAGGCCATGGCTATCTATTATTTTAGTATTAAGAAAACTTAATCTTAATATTTTTGACATAATTTTTCGCAAAATTATAGGTTTTTATTTAAAAATAAAAGGTGTTGGATAAAATTAAATTCTCAACTCGTGTATTAAGTGATATTCTTTACTTAATACACTAGTTAAGAAAATAACTATTTTAATGAAGATTATTTATATTAAGTACCCGCTATGAAAAATATCGGTTTTAAAGCTAGTCTTATATACATTATGCCATTTTGGCAATAATTTATATTTATTGTTTTGAAGTTGCATACATTAGTTCAAATGTAAGAATAATTCAGGATTCGTAGAAAATATAACACAGAGGGTGGCATAGACGTGCAGGTAATACGGGAGGGGAAGTGAGGTTGGTCGGGACAATCGATTACGTATGCGTTTATCTGTGCATTGTTGTCAGATGCATGCGCTATATTGCTTGTTTGGAGTTCTTTACGTTTTTATATATTTTCTTTGGTTTTTGTTTTTAATTATTTTGCATTTGTTTTTTATATTACATTTTATTACTTGTGTGTGTGTGGTTTGTTTGAGAAAAAGTCTCGTTTAATTGTTAACTAAATGTAAACAAAGCTAAGCTTGGCAGCGTTGAGTAAGATAGCTATATAAAATTGAAAGACATGTAAGTCATTGTAAGAGATGGAGTACCTAGCAATCGCTGATTGGTGGAAAAAAAAGTTTACGGAGTAAGTAACCTTCTGTGTTATATTTTCTACGAACCCTGACAAGAATTGACAATTGATGACTCTTATTTTGAATTTTGAGGTTATATCCGTGACCGTTACCACCTCAACAGTTATAACCTCAAAAAACAAATTAATTATTAAAGGTTAGACAAAACAGTTATTTTATACATAGTTGAAATTATATTGAAACAACAAAGGTATACCACTACAAAAGGGGTGTTCGAATGACCTTGCAGGTAAAAAGTGAGAGACGAAGTGTCCAGTTAATTGGTCAATTTTGTTTTGCTACAAATTTGCAAATCGATAATATTCTAAAATGGTTGAGGCAACTAGATTGTTTTTTGCGTTTGGATTTTTATTTAATCGTCTGCAACCAAAAGTTATTTACAAAGTTTGTAGACTTTGTAACATTTGAATACAAAGATCAAATATGTATTTGAAAACGAATTTAAAAGCTGATAAATTTCTGCAATATTTTAACAGAAATTAAAACTAAAAGACCACCCATTTAAAAATAATTCTATAAAAAACTTGATAATTAATCCCACTTCTGAAAGAAAAAATATCTGCATTTAGCAGATTGTAAAATATATTTTATTCATGAGGTTGTATATATAGGCTATAGCAAACCTTATCTATGATTTATCATCATAATGGTAAGTTTTTAATTCCAGAGCGCGCGCTCATGAAAAAAATGCTACCAACCTTAATTGGCTCAATTAAGACGTAGACCATTTTAATCCATTTAATCTTGATTTATGCGTTTTGCTAATATACAGAAAATACTTCATAGCCCAGTCGACCAATACCAAGTCCAGTTTATCATTATAACTTGATCAAAGTTTGGGATTTTGGGGATTTTAAGCGTAATTTTTCATTTAAAAATAAAAAAAATGTTTGGGAACCATCCGCCATCTTGAATAATGTGACCGTTTATGCATTTTTTTAAATAACTCCGTTAATATTGTTTATTGTTTGGAAAGAAATAATTAAAAAGAAAGCTTATTAAATTACAAAGAGTCTTGTTCTTCGATAATTATTATTAGAACAATTATAATTGTTCTAGGTACTGAGTAATGCTTTTTTTAATTTTTGTCGTTGATCAAAGGCAACGTTCAAGTATTACGTAGCGCAAATTTTGATCATTTTGGACTTTTTGTCACCGCTCCTTAGGCGGAACCGGAACCGGAACTCCTTTGGCAGTAGACATGGCATTCGGAACTACGGACAAACTGGCTAATACGCCGACAATATAGACCTCAAAAAAAATATATATATATATATATATATATATATATATATAAAAATTTCAAAATCGCTAAATGCACATTTTTGTGACCTTAAAGAGAATATTGGTGATGTTCTTTTTTTTAACTATTTATAATTTTCATGTAATTGAAATGTTTCTACGCAATTTTTAATATGTTGTACGTTTGTTCCAAAATACGTCAAGTTTCTTTTGTAGCTTCACATTTTGGTAAGCCCTTAGGTTAAAAACTTTTCATTGTATATTATTGTCAAATAAATTTTCAGTTTCCTGATGAAGGTTTTAAATAAAAACCGAAAGCTCAAATAAATAAATAAGCTTATTTTTCTGCACTCGCAAATTGACTGACTCCCATTAAACGTGCATTATTATATACCGTGAGATTATAAAGTGCCGAACACTTTAAATGCAAAACTGGCATTAGCGATGAGTAAAATGCAAGAAAGCTGTGCGCGTTTTACTGGTTACCGAGCTGTTGTACGTAGCAATCACATAGGCTTGTCGCGCACAACTCTAACAGAGGCGTGACTTCAAACGAAGAGTATTTTCTTTTCAAACTGTTCGGCACTTTATAATCGCACTGTATTGTAATCTTTGATTTAAAAGATACACGGTGGTTGCTTCTAGCTGACTTAAAAATTCTTGAATTAAACTAATTATTAATTTTCATTATACAAATATTAGCTGTTGCGCACAAATAAAATTATAAGTATTTAAGAGTATTTAAGAGTGGAAAAATAAATGATTTATTTGTAAAAAATAGTACAGGAGCCATAATTTTGTCGCCGTGGTTTGTCATCGTGATTTCGTCGAAACTGTCACAGTCAGTGACTGTTCCGCAAATCACTGTCCCGACCCATCTCTACTGCCCAGTCACAACTCCGCAGGCTCAGAGCAATTTAGAAATGCCATTTTCGAGAACGAAAACAAAGCTGATATTCGTCGACTGGGATATTTGTTAATATACAGAAAATACTTCAGTACATTTCTCCTATTCAACGATTTAATTTATTGCCGTCGATATCAATCGAACAACTCGCTTATCCTATAATTGAGTCAACTGGTGACAAACAACGGCTTGCTAGATTTGTTGTTGTCTTTTGCCACTAGTTTTGTTTCAATAAAGCTGTCACAGGGTCGTTCCAACACCTAACCACGGGCAACAAAGATTTTCCTCTAATATTTTATCAAGGGTAGCATAAGGTAATGTAGTATATCCCGCAGAAGACTTGCAATTTATTTTTTTACTCTTAAGTCTATGTGACTTTTACCTTCCTGAATAGGAACATTGCATATAGATCTCTTTACGTTCCTGCAAGCTATTTGGAAGGTAAAAATGTACGCTGTGTTACGTTCCAGGAAGATAACAATGTTAGGCCCCAGGAATATTTCAGGAAACGGACCGGAAATTGATGGTGCGTAACTTAAATGATGCCAGCGTTTTTTTTTTAAGTTAAAAATGAATAATAGCTTTAATTGTGTGATTTTCGTGCGAAAAGAATAATACACGCGGCAAACACACATCGTACGTGTTGTAGAGCAACTGAATACTAATTACTGACTGAAATCGGTCGCGGCTAACCTATATTAATGTCGGAATGAATGATACCATTCGCAAGGTCAAGCGCCAAAAAATAATCAAATATATATAACGGCAAAAAATGCTTCTCAAAACCAAAATAAGAAAAATTCAATAATATTAATAAAATTATTACTTATTAATTTTAAGAAAATAAGGGAAGATTTAACAATACTATTACCTTCAGGTACCTTTTCGCGTGATCACTCACATTTTGTTTTATTCATCAATCATTTACACAATGGTACAATTTAATAGCTGGCCTAAAATGTAATCAATTATAATAATTATTATTATTAAAATATTTTTATTTATATAAATATTTTTTAACAAATGTGCCAATTTTCCAATTTGCAAAAGAAAGTTGTTGACTTTCTGTCTGTTAATCCTATTATATTAGTGTCATCTTCAATCATTTTATTTCTTTCGTCTTGAAAAGTTTTGTTTCAAAAAATAGTAGTTGTTATTATTTAAATTATCAATTTATCAAGAAATTTGCCCTTATTTAATGTTTCTTTCTTTTTTTAAGATTAACAGTGTAAAACAAGCAAAAATTTTATAAAAAATTTAAATTGTCTGATTTTTAAAGACTAAGAAGAAAAAATTACATACAAAAATGTGAAACGGGTACCTTTTTTAAACGGGTGGAAAAATGAGAAATAAGATATCAAATTGACTTCGGCTAGACTTCCTGTTTTCGTTTTTCAAGAATTCTTCACTTTTCCTGTATTTTTGGACTAAATATGTTGAAGCGTATTCCGCACTATATCTATTCGTTCAAAGAACTGGTAACTGCTAAGACTCTTTGTTCTTGCCACGTCTTCTGGTTTGGTTGTTTGCCTAGTCTTTGGATTATTTTATCAATAAAGTCGACTTTTAAGTTTTTATTGACTTTTATTCATAATTTTGTTTAAGTCCAATGCCTCATCTTTTTTATGGGAGATTTCCTTTGGTGGTATTTCCTCGGTCTCTGCCGGTATGTTGTTTATCCAATTTTGAACAAATGAACTTTTACTGGATATCACTGTACATCCATCATCACAACTACTATTACTTTCTAGTTCTGCTTTTTTTAGTTGGATTTCTTTTAGAAGAATTTTATTTTCTAGATCCATTCTTCTTTTTTCCATTTGTACATCGCTTTGTCGTTTTTCTAACTCCATTTTTTTTAATTTTGTTTCTACTATTATTTTCTCCGTCTCTAAATCTAATCTTTTTCTACTTAATGAACTATTTTTTGACTTTTTTGAGTAACTCCTAGCCTGTTGAGAATTTAAATCTTTTGAAAAATCCTTTTGTGCCTTGTTAGAAGAAGTTTGTGATTGGGTTTCTTCAAAACCTGTAGGTAAATTGTCGTTTCCACTGTCGGGGAGTTTGTTGTTTCTTCTACAGGATTTAAAGTATTTCTATTTCTATTCTCTCACTTCTTCTGACAGAAAATGTTGGAACAGATTTTGCCTTGGACAGGGTTGGTTTCTTTTAGCTCGAAGGACCACTATGTTCTATTTTATCAATAAAGTCGACTTTTAACTTTTTATTGACTTGTGTCAACAATTCTTTTAACATATCACCTTACAACAATACTAACACTCTTCTTGGTTCCTAAATATTTGAAAACGTAGTCTTCAAAGTTTGAGTAATATTAAAGGATTTTCTGTTAAGAAAAGATGCGTTGGTAATAGGTATGTTAAAAAAATTACACGAATGGAGGTAACTTACTATTATGCAATACTTAACTACATTTTTCATTTTGGATAAATACGTACGAGTTAAGTAAATTGTTGAAAGAAAATACTCACCTAGAGAAGGTCGATAAATCAATAACTCGTGTTATGCTGGTGTTTAATAGCAGCTTGTTATGTTTACTACATAACCTATTATTGTCATCTATTATTGCTTATGGCTTGATTATGAAACAAGAAAAGATAAGGATCTTTATGTACAAGTCTTGTAGTTAGGTGTATAGATATTTTTAAAAAATCATCGCAAATCTTGTTTAATCAAACATACGATGTCACGATTTCACTTAAATAACTAGTGCTTTATTATTAGTTATGAAAACTATTTTTAAGCTTTTAACTAATTGTTTTTAAAATGTTAATAATTTTCTGAAGGATTTGAAGATATTTTCAGTTGTTTTAAAAGAAAAGTTTCTCTTTATTATAGGTGAATTTCACTTTGTCAATATGAGCTTTAAATAAACCCATAAAATTTAAAAAGTTAAATAAATTTTCAAGCAAAAAAAAATAATTTTTATATTTTATAAAAGTCCAAATGCCAAAACGTAGATTTAAATTAAAATATTATAATTATTATTTAGGTAGTACTACACCTTCTTAGGTGTTTTTCTTTTGGTACAAACTGTACAGTAAATATTAATAATTATAATTATTAATAAATTAATAAATATTAATAATTATTAATAATTATAGTTAATAACATAATTTACATTTTTATATAAATTTATGTTTATAGAAAGCATGTTTATTACCATTAAAAATTACAAAACAAACAAATTGAGAATGAACAACTTGTTTTATTGTTCCTTCCTGGTTACTATTATAACATATGTATAATATGATAAGTAGGGGGCGGATCCCTGAAGTAAACTGAGGCCTAAAACAAAAAAAGTATGATTTCCAGAATCTATGAAACTCGAATGCACTAGAATAATTTTTACTCAGCTAAAGCCTCGTCAAAAAGTTTTAATTTGTATGCACTTGTTTTATTAACTATTAATAACATGTAAGTTTTTAGCTATTTTTATTTTTATTTAATTACCTTCTAGAACTAAATTGATAGGTAATTATGATAATCACAAAGCTGATAAAAGCCTACTAAGATCCATTAATAACCATTCACTAATGGTTAAGTCAGAACCATTGGGTTATAAATCTGAAATACAACATTTACAGGACAACTATGTACTATATATATGGTATTTTCATTGCCTCCGTTTACAGAGAGATTAACCTGGCGCTCCTTTATACTCCTTTTTGGTGATTCGGGTCTCGTAAATTGGCTACTAGCTTCTATTTCAAAAATCAAACCGCCCTGGTTGGTTTGCGCAAGGTTGCTGCATTCTGAGACGCTTATTGTCATTATAAATAGAACAGCGGAAAAATGGCAACTAAAAGTGACCGTATTCTAATAACCTTTTATGTGTTCTAGTAGACAACATGTCTGATTAATGAACTAAAGTGTTCTAGTCATGACAGCAGCATAATAGTTTAAGATAACTTCTTGGACACTGCCCGTTAAGATATCATCTTAAAAAAATGAGAAAATCTGAAATCGACACTTGCCGCCTATGCTCAGAAGCACCAGAAACGGCCGAACACATTATGTGCTTCTGCGAAGCCATTGCTCGCAAAAGGCTACAATATCTAGAACAGGTATACCCAAGACCTGCAGATATAGTAAGCAAGCCCCCAAAAAACTCTTAGGCTTCTTTGAAAGCCTAAAGTTTGATGTGGACTAAATTGCAAAGGGGATTCACAATAGATCTCATTGGTCGCAGTGATTTGAAAGGCAGTACCTTGCCTCACAACCCCACTTGTATTGTATTGTATTGTATTGTAAGATAACTTCTTCCTAATAAAGGTGATCCTGGTTATTATTGTAGACTACAACTTGTACCCTCTTTTAAGGTTTTCTTAAAGTTCCAATAAAGGTTGGTCCGCAAATGTGCCCTAAGGGAGCTACGTCCCTTTAAAATTGTAATAAAAATAAGGTTTTAATTAATAACTCTGGTACCCTTTAAGCTAGAGTGACAAGCTTTTGCATGTATACTAGTTTTAATAAGGGAAATATGTTTAAGTTATTTTTTTTTAATTTATCCCTAGGCGTCCCTAGACGAAAAAATGTATTAGGCTTAACACATTTTTGCCCCATACTTTTTTGTTTGTACTTTTTTTTGGATTTTTGTAAAAATATGGATTCCTTGAGTAAAAATACATAAAAAATGTCATATAGTGTCACACAGTAGGAGCAACGTTTTTCAAAAAAAAAATGCAATTAAGAGGAAGTAACATTTTTTCCCACCAAAAACGTTACTTTTTAAAAGGCTATTACTCCTTTAATATTAAATTTAGGTATTTTGGTGAAGAATACTTTTTTGCTTAGTTTTAAATAAAGAATCACCCTGCAGCATTAAAATTTTATTGATGCTTTTTTTTTGTTCCCCATTCAATATGTCATCTTCGAAGGGCCGTAGCTCCCTTGGGGCTCATTTCCAGACCACCCTTTGTAGAAACATTTTTTCATATTTTTGGATGTAGAATCACCTCTTAAATTTTGGCATGGCAGTTACTGATCACCCTGTATATTTGTGGTGTCCTAAAAGGTAGTTAACCGATTAAAATAATTTTTAGATTTTCAGTCTGGTAACCTTTTATTTTAGTTTTTTCTCCCATTCCTTTCACTGTCACAGATCCGTGTGCCACAGTTTATACATGTACACTGATAAAAAAGACAATTTAGATTTATTTGGATATGGCCAATTAAATTATTTGGTTGTGAGTAATACATTTTATTTGAGTCAAATAAATATTTAGTTCATGTAAATAAATATTTTAATTTTAAAATCATTTATTAATGGGAACAAAATAGTTTATTTGACAGAAATAAAATGTATCTGTCACAACCAAATAATTCAATTGGCCACATCCAACCAAATATTTTGTACACACAAATAAACATTGTAAGTCTTGAGAATCAGCAATGTAAAAATATCTCTTGATTCATATCAGAAGTGACTGTTTTGCTCGTTATAAATTTTTATTTACAAAAAAAATCGCTTCTAACCCAATGGTGCTAACCTAACATAATAGAACGTATCAAACTTTGTTGGGTCAGTTAGTTCCATACTACGATTCAGAACAATGCCCATCAATATCTAGAGTACCATAATAATAACGGTGGTCCTGTAATTGGGTTCGCAGAATGGTTCCCCGTTGAGAGCCGTATGTCAAGTATGTCAGGAGTGTAGATAAAAATAGAATCCCATTCATTGTTAAAATAAAATATTGAAGATTTACTAACTAATTTATGGGTTATAGCATATAATAAACTTTTTTGGTGAGTCGTTATGCCTACTAAATACCATTTTTATAAAAATATTTCGGTAACGAAAAGGTTTAAACACCAAGATAGCTATCTGTATACAGTTAAGGACTCTTCCTGGCAGACCATTTAGGCGCATCCCTGTCAAAAAGTTGACGATTAAATTAAAAAGCGTATCATCTAAAACATAGATAATAACCATTTAGGCGCCCTTACCTCTAAAAAAAGAGTGCCAACCCCATTTTGAAGCCCCCTGTCAGAAAGTTCACGACATAAAAAGAAACTCATAACCTCTCAAAGCACTAGTAACAACCATTAAAGCGCCCTAACCTCTAAAACAAACAACGTCGTCACATCTAAAAAACCACCAAAGTTATAAACATCATCACTCTCAAAACCGACCCAACCAAGTGCTAATTTGACATCCCTTCTCTTAAGCGACCGGGAAGATGAGGAAAGATACTTAAAAATTATGGGATAGTAAAACATTAATGTTGAGAATAATAGGTTTTTGTTTTTGTTTGCTTTTTTAACCAAAAACAAAGGAAAATTATCGTTATTTCTTTCATTTAGAAAGAGCTTTCTGAAAACGTCAACGTCCAGAAAGGACCAGCTACATTTTTAATGTGAATGCCCTCAGAAAATTTCGTTGTATTTTTAATACTGAATGTTATTTTTTAATACATATTTTTAATTTATATCTCCATCATTGGTATTTAATACTTTACTTGTGATATTAAATACGTATACAAAATGTTGTCATACTAACATAGAGACCGTGCTGGTACATTTGGATCCCAACGCAACATGTGTTTATTAATACTATATTTTAAGTTGTAGTTGTTGTGTTATTGATCTAGTTTAAAGTATGTTACAGTATTTAGTAAAATAACAATCGGTAAATAATACCAAAATTTTGATTAGTAATTAGACACAGAAAAGTAAAAAAAGGATAGACTATTTTGTCAGTGTGTAATTGTGTGTGGTTGCAATCTTTATATTATTACTAATCATTATTTTGGTATTATTTACCGATTAATTTTTCTGAATACTGTAACATACTTTAAACTAGATCAGTAATACAACTTAACAACAACTCAAAGTATACCATACTATATGTGTGATATGCTTTATCAAATATTACAGTAATTTTTACTATGACATGCTAGTATTAATAAACACATGTTGCGTGGGGATTCAAATGTACCAGCACGGTCTCTATGTTAGTATGATTACATTTTGTATACAATACACACTTTGTAGTATTTAGGATACATGGTCACTATTTGGCTTATGTTCATTGAATCCTAAATTTGTCAAGGACCTGTGATCATAACTGTTTTGCCGCTCTTACAAAAAAAATGCTTAACACCACCCTGTATATTAATTCTTTAATCTTATAAAATTATCTTGAAACCGAACGGTAAATTGTTTTTATACGCCCCTTTCGAAAATATCCCATGTCCCTGCCCAGCAATTTCCTGCATTTAAAGCCGTACACGTGCATATTTTGTCCACGTACTCATTCTACACACCCATACATTTTCTTTCGTGCCGAAGCAACTAAAACAAGCAATGAAGATATTTTATGCTGGGTATTCCATGGTATACTCTTTTAGTGGGTAATATTCCGTTTTCCCTCGATATCCTTCCCAAAACATGATTCTTTTGAGCTTGAGTGCGTGCTTTATTTTTATACGTGCCGCCTCCTATATTCTTTAATTTTTTAAAGCAATGGTGTTCTTTCATTTATAGAACTTGATTTTTCCTGCATCTCACACGCAAACTACTGCAAATTAGAGTGAACATTTTTACATGTGCTGAATTTCATCGGCAGTACCACTAGTGCTTTTTGCTGATAATTTTTTCAGTGTCGTGCTATATCATTTATGATATGTTTACTGTTAATTTAGTAAAATCTCGGCACACTCACATCTCTTCTCTGTTACATCTCTACTCTTTCACATCTCTATTCTTTTACTTCTCTCCGCTATTACCTCTCTACTCGTTTATTTGACGTCTCTGTATAAAAATTTATTTATTTTTATTAGTACACACTGTATATATGTCATACTTTTAAATTCGTTAGGTTAAGGAAATAGTATGACAATGTCATTATTAATAAAATATGACATATATACAGTATGTACTAATAAAAATAATAAAATTTATATACAGAGACGTCAAATAAACGAGTAGAGAAGTAAAAGAGGAGAGAAGATGTATAAAAGAGTAGAGATGTGAGTGCGCCAAAGTTTGAGGTGATTACAAATAAATTTGAATGCAATAAAAAATAAAATGTCTTAACATGTGCACATGAAAAACCGAAGGGCTGACCTCGAGGAAATCTTTTGTACAAGCCAAAGGAACTCAGAAGGAACTCTAGAGGAACTCTGAAGAACTCTGGAGGAACTCCGGAGGAACTCCGAGGAACTCGGAGGAACTCGGAGGAACTCTGGAGGAATTCCGGAGGAACCCCGAAGGAACTCTTAAGAAAAACTTTTGATCTGGTGTAATTTTTAAAAATTCGTTAAAACGATTTTATAAATTTAAAAATCGTCATATAATACTCTTCCATCACAACGTGTTGTGAAGAGTAGAATAACGCTCTGTATCTCGCAAATTTATCTTAACGACAGTTTTTCGGTGTTTTTAAACTGTGAATTAAGAAATTTGAGGCGCGAGAACTTTTTTGTTTTTGGAGCACAGATTTTATCTGAAATTGATCACTAATCAATAAACATTTAATACGAGGTCAGTCCATACAATGGCGAATTATTTATAATTATTTTTTTTATTTTATTGTATCCACTTCTTCCATCTCTATTTTATTTAATATTTCTACTAACCAAAGAATAAGTCTGCTAATAAAAGTACTACACGTACTTAAATTTGACCTAATTTTAGTTTTTTTTTAGATTTTTTTTCAAGCTGTAATGAAAGAAATGTTTCTTTGTTAACATATTTAGAATCTTTGCAAAAAGTACTAAGTACAATAAATATCTAATTTCTAATATAAACAGGGGCGGATTTATTTAATTTTAGGGGAGGGGGCCATCCATAAGGAAAAAAATTTCGCTTCCACCAAAAATATAATTTTGAAGGTATTTCTATGCTAATATATCTCGCTGGGGGGGGGGCATGGCCCCCATGGCCCCTCCCCTAAATCCGCCCATGTATATAAAATACTATTGCTAAGGATAAGAACTTTCCTGAAGAACTTTACTTCTCTGTAGGGACCCTAAAATATAAAATGACATTAAATTTCACACTTGTGTGAATTTTGATGTCATTTTATTTAGGAACCTTACTTTTCTGTAAAGCTCGCACCTCCATGAATTAAGTAAATCCCCTGCTTCAGGACGTCAACCCAGAGGGGCGCCGTCAAGAGAGGTGAGGATCTTTTTTTTTAGTCGTTAAAATTTTTTGGCAGGGGTAAATTTTTTTTTTCAGTCTTTAAAATCTTCGGGCAGGGGTAAAGCTTATTTTTCAATGGTGTGAACCTTCTTTTTTAGCCGTTAAAATTTTCGGGCAAGGGTAAGTAAAGCTTTTTTTTAGTCGAAATGCCCAGGCCGGCCCAGGGCCTGCTCCCACCTTCAGCTTACGAAATCAACCAATGAATTTGACAACCTTTGAACTAAAGTTTTGTTTAGGGGAGTTGTGTGGGAGAGATAAGGTTTTGTCATCGTTCTTTAATTCTAAATCAGAAATTCTAATGTACAGTAAATAAGAATATAAAAAATATAAAAATTCAAAATATTGCTATTAAATTATAATATTCCTCGCGGCACATTTTGTATTAATAAGAAAGGCTCATCAATTCATTTAATAAATACTTTCACTATAAATAAATAATTAAAGTGTATAATTTTCAGACTAAGCGCCACTAAGTTTCAAGTTTTTTATAAAAAAGGAAATCCTATACATCTGCTGGTTTAAGCAAAAACCACGTAAGTGCTTTTAGAAAAGCTGGTATTTTTATATACCGCGGGTGACACATGAAGTATTGCCCACTAATTATCCCCGTAACTATAAAAGATAACTTTTAAAATTTACAGAGCTTATGTGAACCGTAAATACCCCCATTGACATGGCATGGCAGCCTCATTATAAAAAATCACACTTCCGGTCTAACCGGAAGTAATACCAACTTTTGATTTTCAAATAAAACCCTATATATTTGTTTGAATTTTTAGATTAGTCTTTAAATTCTCTTTGATATATCACAAGTCGATATTTGCATTAAAGATAGCGCCACAGGAGCCATTTATCATAAAAACAACATGGTGGTCCTATGACGTCTATATTGGTATATTTCTGAAATTTGACATTTTAAATCTTTTAGTAGTACGCTAAGAATTTACTGTTTATGTAAAACTGATTTTCTTTAGTTTTTATGAAAATGGCGTTTTGTGCTAAATTTTCAAATGGAAGGAGTTTTTTTATTTTAAATTTTCAGAAGACAGTCAATTTTGAATCGATCTTCCTAATTTTTTTTTTTAAGAACTTGTTAAGACTTGTACTTTAATAACCAATTTTGATTTGAGGCATACCAATTGAGTGTTGAGGGTTAACCCTTTGAGGGGCACATTTAAAAAAAAAAACAGTCATTAAGATCAAAATAGTCAAAGAAATTTTTGTGGTCGCTGATTACGAATCCAAACGAAATTCAAGATGGCGGATCCAAGATGGCGGTCGAAAGTTTAAAAAATTTACCGTTTTATGCCAAATTTGATATACTGAGGTTTTTGGAGTCGCTGATTACGATCTGAGGTTAGATTTGCGAAATTCAAGATGGCGGATCCAAGATGGCGGACGAAATTATAAAAAATCAACCGATTTATGCCAGATTTGATATACGGGGGTTTTGGGGGTCGCTGATTACGAATCTGAGGTTAGATTTGCGAAATTCAAGAAGGCGGATCCAAGATAGCGACTATTATTTTCAAAGTTTATTTTTTTACTCCGATAGATTCTGCGCCGAGTTTATTTTACCTATGAAAAAATATCTCTCTGTAGGTATACATTTACTTAGTTTTTCCTTTGGTCAGTTGACATTATACCGGTTCAGTAGCAGCTTTTTCAGATCTCACCAGATATGAATAATTGATAATGTATGATCTGTCATTTATTGTTTATTGTCAGGTAATCCTTCTGGTAGGATTAACATGAGATATGCGGGATGTAAAACTGTGTTTTCATGCTCAATTTATTTTTATTTATTAGATAAAAAAATATCGAAAGGAAGAGATTATTTTTTTCTTAATAAAATGAATTTTATTGAATGATAATAATTTTTTATGGGATTTTGATATAATGGAAACTTTACGCAACCTTTAACACTAAACTATTTAAGAATTTTCCCAATGAAATGTCTGTATTAAGTATACACTTGGCCCATGTCTCCTCCTTGGATGCTCCACTGGCTGTCAGTGAAGCTCAAACTCAAAAAGATCTACCTTAAGCTACATCTGCGACTACGTCCTAAAAAATTAGTCTTCTTTTCCTTGTTTGTTTATAAATTATAATAATTATTAAATATGAAATAATTTCAGTAGTAGGTTGATACAAATAGCAATGTAGATCAGACTAAGATAATAACATTATTAAATGAAGTAATTTTTTCTGCAATCAATTATAAGGATTGTGTAATAGTGGACATTTGAATATATAGAATGTAAATTATTTCATTTAACAGCTCATTGGTTTTCTGTGAAGTGTAAAAACCTAGGAAAAATATTTCAGGAATTTTAGGAATTTTAATTGTATTACAGGCTGGGTAATCAGGTATTAAATTTATAAGTGATTTTCTTGATGTCTTTAGGAAATGTGTTTTAGGTAGTCTTTTAGGAGAATTTTAATCTACGGTATCTGAAATACCATGGTCTGCAGGCAAGGATACTGCTTTTTGTTTAAAGGGTCGATATTTACGTACAAATGCTTATATATATATATATATATATATATATATATATATATATATATATATATATATATATATATATATATATACGCTTATAAGCATAATTAGTTATCGAATGTACTGTTTTAAAAAATGGAGGATTGGTGTAGTGGACTACCGCTTCGTACTTGACGAGTTTACTACCCAAAATAGCGTGAGTTCGATTCTCACCGGCGCCGATTTGCATTTTTCAGTTAATTAATAATTGAAATTTGGCGAAGACGTACGTGAAGCGGACACTCCCTATAAATTGGTTCGAAAGCCGGTGGTTCCTTCTACTACTAGCCCACACAAGTCCTGGACTTAGGGGATGCTTAATTAAGTAGAATAGTACGAGGTTAAACAAAATGTAAAATGTAAAAAATATAAACATCATCAACAAAAATTACCAATGTCTAAAATTTATATTTTTAGATGAGCAAATAATGTAATTTACACAGAAAAAATTCAATATTATATACTTAAAAATTTAGCAGTTGGTTAACACATGCAATGTATTATTTATAATTATTATTAAGTATTACTATGGTCTGTTTTTTCAAGCAAAATAGTAAATTAAAAATCGTACAGTAAATATTTTTACAACACATTTGAATAGTATATGTTTGTGTATAGAATATAGTTATGTTTTATAAAATATACTACGCAGTATATTCGAACATCCAATATTCGAATCTGCTTTGAAAATAATCATTGTGCAATTTTTGATTTACTATCTTCTTTGATGAAACAGACCATAATATTATTTTTAAACATTTAATAATAAGTCCACTGGGTCGTTCTAAATTATCTCTTGAGTTCCAGTACGTTTAATATTTCTCATATGTGCAGGTTAAATACTAAAAAGCAAAAAGCTTAACTCTTCGTTGTGATTTCTAAATGTTTGATAATGAGTTTTTTCTACTACCTAATTAAGTGCTAGCTTACATATTATCTATCTTTGTCAAGACTTGTTTACCTTGGCAACCAATAAAATCAGTGAACTCATTTATTATTTACCGTTGTTAAGCATTGTTTATTGACGACGGTCAATAATGAAAAATTTTTGAGACAACTACTAACTTTTTTCAACTTATTTGTCAAACTGACAGCTATGTCAAAATAGATTTTAACCTTTTTTTTTAACTGATATTTGGAGTTACTAGCTTTAAGTATTAGAAACATAGTATATGTACCACTTATGCGAACTGTCTTAAGTGTTCACGACTAATTTTTTTCCTCGACTCCGTCTCAGCAAAAAAACTTCAGTCTCGAACACTAAAGACTTAGTTCGCATACTAGGTGCATAAGCATAATATACTATTAAAACAGTTTCCTATGCACAGAGAAAAAATCTAACAGCAGTTGCTATAAAATGTAGCAGTTGCACACATTTTTGAGGACTTTTGCTATACTTTCTGGCAATCATTCTTATAGTATAGAAATAATTCATGTAACGTAAGTAATGATTGCCTAAAACTTTAGCAATGGTACTCCGATATGCCTTTGTGTCACTCAACTGATATATTTTATGGCAACTATTGCTAGCATATTCTCCGCGTACGTGTACATTAAAGATGAACCTATCTTTCAAACGCCACAAACAATATTACTATTATTACTTTTTCGTCTACCATTATGGACATCAGTAAGGCTTTCTCCAAACCTGTTAACAGAGTAAAACAAAGTGATGCTATATGGCGTATTCATTATTACGCTGCAGCGCGTGTACTTTATTGAAATAAATACCACAGAAACATAATAGAAATTATTTCTAAAGCTACCATTATCGCTGGACAATCGTGGGCAATTTGTTAAGAAACTGCATTGTTGGAGATCTTAGGAGTCGAAAATAAAAGATGATTTATGTTCGAACAAGAACACTTCGATGGAGGCATGCATTAAGAATATTAATTATATACCAAGGTAGAGAAGACATTTTTTATAGCTTAACGTATTAAATCCCAAGCTGCGTAGCAGCGAGGGATTTAAGAGTGCGAGGCTACAATAGCTTTCTCTACCGTGGTTTATGTATAATTTTTTTCGCTACTAGCGCATTTATTCTTATTATTTAACATTTCTAAATCAATAATAAACTAAAATGTTTACTGGATTTTAATTAACCGCGAAAAAACAAGTAGCCTTTGAAATCGCTATTTCTGAAATAAATGAATACATTGAATTATTCACTGAAAGTTGACAGTTCTAGTGGGTGGCATTTTGATATTTTTAAAATGTGTGAAAACATCGGTAAGTTGTTTATTTACTGAATAATATGTTATAATTATTTCATTTATACTATTTTCCATGCCTATTTTTTATCCAGTGACAAAATATTGTTGTATTTTTTCCATTAAAAATTATAAGCAATGACATATGTCTTTGCAGTTCAAAAAAAATCAAGTGGCAGATATCAATTGTTTATAAAATATACTCCTACTAAAGTTTATTTTTTTAAGGTATATTTATTTTAAATTTGCCGCTAAATACTCCACAAAGTCCGATTTACACTGAAGCATGTGGCTTGTTTTGAATGTCAACATAACCAAAATTTATAATTTTTTTTTACTTACTTTGTTTTTATGATGTTTTGATGTAAAAACGAGAATTGATAAAGCTGTTGCTAAAAACACTTTTGTATTCCTGTAGAAACAAAATTTGCTTATAAAATCGCTTTTATTCCAATAATTTAGAGGAAAAAACGTTGCTATGGTAATTTCGAGATTGTTTACAAGCGGGAAGTTTTAAAATAACTATACCTTAAAAAAACAAACTTTAGGAGAGAAAAAATTATTATTGCTATAGGTGAAGAAAATTGATTTCACAGTCTTAAAACATGATAAATAATGGTATGTTCTAAAGCTAGTTGTGAAAAAATTAATGGAAGGTCATTAACACTAAACTAACTAAGAATTTGACCAATGAACTTTCAGAACTATTTAATTTCTTATTTTTTTTTTTGGTTAGAACTTAACCAAAAGTGAGTTTAATGTTAATCAACTTCCAGTAAAATATTTAATTCTCTAGTAGTCAAAGCTAGCCATGGAAAGAAAAATGTCACTGTTATCAGGTCAAATCTATTATTAATATAAGTAAATGATTTGATTAATTTAATCTCAAAATGTACATTTTTTTTTGTTTTATCGTTTTTAGTTTTAATGAAATATATTTTATCCAATATTTAATTTAAAAATCCTAGCTTTTCTATGTAGTGTGGCATATAAGTCAATCCATTTTCCAATCTTTCACTATCCTTTGTTTTATTTATTTATTTATTTATAGAATAGAAGACTAAATAATTATACCCGTCATTTTCAGTTGGTTATACTTTTAATGCAGGCTACCACTATCTTCTAATTGTTAGTAACGGGTGCAACATTTAAAGATTTTTTTTCTTTTTTATTCTTTACTTTTTTGTTCTGTTCTTTTTTGACGCATAATGAGCGTGTCTACAAAAATTCTATGGCGTTTGTTAAGTGTATTGGTAATCTAAATAATATACATATTTCATAATCATTAATCTTAGCTTAAACATTAAAAAGACTGTTGATTATAGTCAATATAAGATAAATAATAAAAAAATAAACTCCTAAAAGTATATTATGCACCTTAGGTCTTAGGTCTTAGAAAGACTAACGACAGTTCGCATATAATTTTTAAAGATAACTAAAAGCAAATTCCAAATATTAGTTAAATATGGTTTTAAATTTATTTTGATATAGCTGTCAGTTTAACAAATAGATTGAAAAAAGAAAAGTCAGGATTATTGAAATTAAAACCTGAAATTCAGGGAATTTGGTCATTTATTCGAAAAATTTAGGGAAAATAGCAATGTTAGTTAGGACTTTTCAAATAAGAAGGGCAGAACGGTCAATAATAAATGATTTTCATTTTATTGGTTGTCAAGTAAAGAAGCCTTGATAACGGTTTATAATATATGTATAAGCTATCAATTAGGAAGTATAAAAAATATATATTATTATTTCTCATTTTTGAGTTACACAGGTTGCAATATTATTGCAAGAAATGGTTTATAATGGGATATTTGACTGGAGACCCAAATTATAACATAGAAGACGAACTTACTTTATGAAACAAACTATTAACCTTGTTTTATTTTATTTAGTTACCTGCAGGGTTAAAATGACTGCTTATCAAACATTCTATATATTGATCGACCACGATAACTCGTATACGCTTTGGGCTAACAACTTCAAAGAACAATGTTAAAAATAGGTCGTTTTTTACCCCTCCGTGCAAACGTATGAAACATATCCATTCCTATAGATTCGGCCTTTAAAATTACAGAAACGGTAAAAAAGTTAAATTAGGTAGTTTCTGACCTAACGAAACCAGGGGTAAAAAACATGTTTTTTATAGATTTGGGCACACTGAACACGATTCCGTTCTCAAAAGTGACAGAAACAATGTGGAAGACTGTTTTTTTTCTTTGTAAAAAGGTTAAAATTGGTCAATTATGAGCAAACGATGCTAGTTAAAATTGTATATGATTCAAAGATAGTATAATAATTGCTATTAATCAATGAGGGTAAATCTTGCGACACGAGGCGATAGGCGAGTGGCGTAATAAGACGTGGATAAAGTATAGTGTTCTACTCGCGTATAATAGCTATTAATCATTTGGTGTGATTACGCCACTCGTCTATCGGCTCGTGTCGCAAAGGTCACCCTCATTGGTTAATAGTAATTATTATACTATCTTTAAATAATATACATACTATTTTAACTAGCGTCAGCTCATAATTGACTTATTTTAATCTTTTTACGAAGAAAAGAACAGTCTTCCACAAAATTTCTGTTACTTTTGAGAAGGGAATCGTGTTCAGCGTACCCAAATCTATAAAAAATATGTTTTTCTACACCTGGCCTCGTTAGTTCAGAAACAAACTAATTTTACCTTTTTACGAAAAAAAAACAATATTCCACACCGTTTCTGTAATTTTAAAGGCCGGAATAGGGTTTAGCATGTCCAAATCTATAGGAATAGATATGTTTCATACGTTTGACTGAGGGGCCAAAAACAGCCTATTTTTAACATTGTTCTTTGGACCATACGATTTTTATCCAAAATTAGAAGGTAAGGAGTTAAAAACTATTATTAGAACTAGAAGTTGCTTGTTTTGATTATATAGGCTTCAATTCTAGTAAATATATTAGTATACTAATGTTAGAATCGTTATCACACCTTGCCTCCACACAATTAACAGAGATCACTCGCTCTGCCCTATTTTTGATATGAACACAGTATGCATTAAGATTTATTTTATATTTGTGTACTTTTGTCAGACGAGGCCGTGTTAATTGGTTATAGTTTTAAGAGATTTTTTAAGCAGGGTTAATGTTGGTTTATCCAATTATTATTATTAATAACTAATAATTTGAGCAATGAAATGTCAGATTTATTGTCAAATTTCATGTAATTGTTTAGGGGAAGTCCGTAAAGTACACTGATAAAAAGGATTTATCCAATACATACAGATAATAAGACAATTACCAGCTTTATTTTAAATAGATAAACTCAATAATAACCCCCCCCCCCCCCCGTGGCTTTTACTTTATTGAGTGGATATTTATTTATTTTACCCACTCAACTGTCACTTGTCAAATTATTTTCTTGTAAACGTCATTAAAATTTTTATAAAAAATATGAATTCCTAAGCTATTTATTGGATAAAACCTTGTATGGCACTCGAAAATTAACCTGCTTGGCTGACGCCTCGCAGTTTAATTTTCTCATGGGCAATATCTTACTTTACCCACTAGTACCATAAATAACTATTTATGGATATGGCCGTTTAAATTATTTGGTTGTAACAAATTTGATTTGAGTCAAATAAATATTCAGTTCCTGTAAACAATTTAATTTCAAAATTTATTATTAATGGGAACAAAATAGTTTAGGGAACGTTCAAGTATTACGTAACGCAAAATTTGGTAATTTTTGAAAAAAAGTGCCAATTCCAATGGTGATTTCTCCCGTTAGATTAGACAGGGACAAAAGTTCTACCCAAAAAGGATAGAAGACATACATACACTCCCACTTCCACCCAACAAATACAATATTTACTTGGCCGGGCGAAAAGTGTAACTATAATATTTTTATTAAAGAAATTACTGGCGCCATCTAAATTTTAGTAGAATTATCTCATTCTACAGATTCACATTATCTATGTTCGTTCGTGCCGCTACACTTTCCAGCCAAACAAATAAATACTGTATTTGTTGTATGAAAAACAAATACAGTATTTATTTGGTTGGCTGGAAAGTGTAGCACAAATAAATAGAGATAGGCTAAACGTCTTTTGTTTCACAATTCTAGTTGTAGAGAGCTCCATTCCAAATTAATTTTTGGCTTGTTTTTCTTCTGGATGTATCTAAGTCAAATTCCTTTTTCTTATGTTATGTAGAAAAAGAATTTGATGATCAGCACAATGTTTAACAAATTACTACTAAGTACTAAAAAATTACTATTAGTAAAAGATCATCCCCCCCCCCATTTTGTAAAGTTGTATATTTCATTGTTCCACAACAAAAGTTGTATATTTTATCATCTTGAAAAGTTGTATATTTCATTGATCCAAAACAAGAGTTGTATATTTTACGGATTCAAAATACAAAAGTCGTATATTGCAGGATTCAAAATAAATACAAACGTTGTATATTTCACGAAGAGGACCTTTAATATTAAAATAGCGGGCAAAGAAAAAAAATTGTGCATTTTCGCAAAGAACGATTACCATTCTCGGATTCAGCAGGGCCAAAATAACTAGAATATACTTCATTTCTAACCATAACAGATTTCCATAACGTTTTTTTTGTCAAAACAAAAAATATATAAAAAATCGGCATAGAAAAAAAAATGGTGCATTTCCGCAAAGAACGAGTACCATTTTGGGATTCAGGCAGGTCCAAATAACTAGAATATACTTCATTTCAACGAAAACAGATTTCCATAACGTTTTTTTGCCAAAACTAAAAATATATAAAAATTCGCATTAGAAAAAAAAACGGTGCTTTCCGCAAAGAACGATTATCATTTTCGGATTCAGGGGACTCCACAAAGGCAAAAAAAAAATATTTTTTGAAAATGTAGCTGATTTCCTGCAAACGAAAGTTGACCCAAATCAATATTTTTTGCCGAAAATTAGTGATTAAGGGGAGGATTGGTATAGTGGACTACCGCGTGAGTTCGATTCTCACCGGCGCCGATTTGCCTTTTTCAGTTAATTAACAATTGAAATTTGGCGAAGACGTAAATGAAGCGGACACTCCCTATAAATTGGTTCGAAAGTCAATTAAAGCCGGTGGTTCCCTCTAGTACTAGCCCACACAAGTCCTGGACTTAGGGGATGCTTAATTAAGTAGAATAGTACGAGGTTAAAATGTAAAAAATGTAAATGTTATTGTAATTTTGAGGTCGATGAAACCGAACTAATAAAACTTTGCAACCTGGCCAAAAAATACCCTTTTCTGGAAAAAGTACACGTTTTCATCTCAATGCGATTGTTGTTCCCATTAATTAAATTGTCATTCTTACGTTGCACCTACATATCAATTCCTACACCAGAAGAAAAGTTCATTGGTTTATTTATAGGTATCGCGATATCGGTTATTATCAATAACCGATAACTTATTGACGACCGCAAAATAATAATTAAAATGAAGACAAGATATAGTGTTTCGTTTTATATAATAAAATTAACAAAGCCATAAACCTAAAACAGTCTCAGTTGAATCTTTTTATATACGATTCATATCTGAATCAATATGGCACGATTTTAAATCAAAATTTTTACGATATATTTAGTTCATCCTACTCACACTACACTTTAAAACTATAGTTTAGTACATAATTTGGAAATTCATCCATGTTTTGTTAAAAATAATGTGTGACTCCTTAGTGAATTTAAATGTTAACTAGGTTAAATTTTATTTTTTGCACGACCAAGACTAAAACCTAATTATACGCTTTCATTTTCGGGACTAAACTTGCCGATTTTCTTCCAAGGGAACAAAAATCACGGCAACGTTGATAATATTAAAATATTATACTTACTATGTGCTTTGCTGGTTCAAAAATTAGGTTTGGTGATGTTTTGCAATATAGTTAAGATTCAAACCAATTTATTTGATTTTAACAAAGAAAACCTTTAAAAATAACATTGTTATAACAATTTATACATAACTTAAAATTTATCATCTTCGTCCATTTTTTGACGTTTGTGTCAACCATATTAAAAAACAATTGGAATCGCGATAGCCGTGAAACTGACTTTTCACAATTTAAAGGCATCTTGATTAAATTACGAAAATAAAAGAACCGATTTTAGACGCATGGTTTTTAATTTTAATTTTATCTACCTACCTAAATTATGTTTGGTCCTGCAAAAAATAGTGTATATAGCTCAGGACTAAACGTGGCTGTTTTAGTCCCTTGCATTTCTGTTTCCCTCGCTCGCTACGCTCGCTCAGGAAACACTTATGCAGCGGGACTAAAACAGCCAGTTTAGTCCCTTGGTATATAAATAGTTATTATTTTAGTCAAACTTCACGTGTGATCAAATTGTTTATTACTGCAGTTTCGTTAACTATTTACGTTAACATCATCAGATACTACTAATATTATAAAAACATTTTAAAAGTTTGAATTTACATTAAAATTAAAAATTACACAATTTAAAAACAATTTAAAACTTAAAAAATAGTAATAAACAAATTAAAAATGACATTCTCCAATGTTATTTTTAATTTGTATAAAGTAAATACTTTATACTTGTAGTCCCTGTTTGACATTCTCCAATGTTATTTTTAATTTGTTTATTACTATTTTTTAAGTTTTAAATTGTTTTTAAATTGTATAATTTTTTAATTTTAATGTAAATTCTAACTTTTAAAATGTTTTTATAATATTAGGTAAGTTTTTTAATGAAATCTTTTTTCACAACTTTTTCTTATTCCGCCTTTTGTTATTTTAGTAGTATCTGATGATGTTAACGTAAATAGTTAACGAAACTGCAGTAATAAAAAATTTTATCACACGTGAAGTTTGACTAAATTAAAATTTAATCCAACACCTTCACAGAAACACTTGTTTTGAGCACTATTTTAAATGTCAAAAGTGAGTTTTTTCCACTAGTGACTAAAAAATTTTTCACCCACTCTTTTACGTACAGCTTTTGATCTCACCCAAAATTAGTTACATACCCTATTAATTAAGTATTATAACTATTTTATAAATAGAAGCACGTTAACTAAACCATAAAAATTAAAGAAAACCCCAAATTATTCTTTAGTTTTTGAATAAAATACTGTTTTTATAAAAAATTCTGTCATCACCGTCCATTTTGACGTTTGTAAGAAATGTAAAACTAGCAATTGTTTATTTTTAATAGCCAAACTTAGGCCATGGCTACCTATTATTTTAGTATTAAGAAAACTTAATCTTAATGTTTTTGACATAATTTTTCGCAAAATTATAGATTTTTATTTAAAAATAAAAGGGGTTGGATAAAATTAAATTCTCAACTCGGGTATTAAGTGACTGACAGCCTCGTGGGCTGATATTCTTTGTGTGGATAAAATGCTACTTAATACACTAGTTAAGAAAATAACTATTAACCTAGTATAGTTTAGTAGTTTAGTACAAATAAATAAGAAGTTATTTCCTACGACCTAGTTAGTAGTTAGTGCCTATTTTCCACCCGTTTGGAAAGTGACAATCAGCTGATTTTACATATCTGCTATCAGAAAATTAGTAAACGTCAAACACATAACCTCAAATTAACAAACTAATTTTAAGATAATTTTTGCATTTTCTGTATGGGTGACCGGGGCTAGTTGTCTCAGGGGTAAGTTGTCGAAGTGCTTATATCTTAAAAAGTAAAATATTTTTCTGCGCCAAACCAAGATTAACCGCTGCCTTACAATAGTGCCATTTATCATTTGTAAACTTAAATGCAATAAATGAAAAGAACATCCAGATAAACCAAAAAATGTAAAAATTAAAGAGCCCAGTAATTTTTTTGTGGTAAATATTTTTTCTTATTGTTACTGATTTAAAGCATTAAGATAAGAGAATTTTATGTATAATAATAGTTTAAGGTGTATATTATTTGTTGATATTGTCATATAGGAGTGTTTATTCGTTAATTAGAAAGTACTTGATACATAACGTAAAATTGGCCACTGGGGCTAGTTGTCGCATTTGGTTTGGGGCTAGTTGTCGCATGATCTGGAGATATGTTCATGGTATAACATTTCCTTTTTGGAATTTTTTTATTCAAAACTGTCTAAAAAACTGAAACTTTGACGAATAGCAAATAAATTCGTTTAATAAATTATATTAAATTAAAAAAAAAAAAATCAAAAAAATATTATTTAATTATAAAGTTGGAAATTTTGGCACAAAAGTAAAAAGTTAGATAACAATTAGCTTGTGGGGAGGCACATGTCTTATTAGTTATTTATAATTTTTATAAATGCCTTTATATTTCTTCAAAAAAATATACTCGAAGTGCCGTGATGGGGCACCTTGTCGCAATTTTCAAGACTTCACAAAAAAAAACATAACTCTAATACCCTATAAATTTTTTCATGTTTTTTCTTTAAATAATGTTACTGAAAGATGCAGCTAAAATTACCATTAGGTCAATTAAAAAAAAAATACAAAAATAAAGGAAAAAACTGATTTAGAATGAAAAGTGCGACAATTAGCCCCGGTCACCCCTATGTTTAGGTATTAGGTCGTAGGAAAAATAATATACGCACCTCGACGCAAACCATTTCAGTGCACATCGAGTGCTTTTTTTACTCGACTGCGCCTCGTAATCACTCTAGTGCACTAAAAACTAGGTTCGCGTACTCCGTGCGTAATATACTATTTCCCAAGCGCAAATATTGCACATTTATTTAACGATAAAAAAAAACGAATAAAAGCAGATATCAACAATAAATTTAAATGCAAACAAAATCAAGCGCACTATGTTTATTTAGAACACAATAAATCTTCAGTAAATAAACATATATCAACAGGAATAAAAGAAGATTGCTATAACAACATTTTGAGTATCATTCAAGGCTTTATTTTTCTTTTGCAAATATTAGCTATATTTTCATAACATTAAAGTCGATTCATAACAATTTACTTACGGTAGAAAATAGCCTCCATTGTATGTTATACCAGGTGAGCCATCAAAGACGATTAGGGCCTTTTTTGGAAAATAAAATAAATTACTACAAATGTTTCGGTTAAAAGATATAATTTTGTAAGTAATACTGTACCCTGGTAGAAAAGTACATAAATCTAACTTAACATAACATTAGATTAACAAAAAATATAAAAACGTTTTAAAATATATAAATCTAACCTTAAAAACTAACGTTTGACAAAAACGTTATAAGACATATAAATCTAACCTTAAAAAGAAAAACGTTATAAAATACATAAATCTAACGTTAGTTTCCCAACTAAATTCTAACCTTATTCTAACTTAAAATATTTTTTAAATTTCCATTATTAATACGTAAGCTATAGTAGAAAATACTCATTTCAGACAGCTATGTGCCTAGGTTTGATAATTATTTATTATTTATATAATAAGTTTAAAAAAATATCCCCCAAAAGTCAAAATTATAGTAAGTCTGGCAACGCTGTACTAAAATTGAAAAAATATTTTAAGATTCTGAATGTGTAAATAAATATTAACTAACTAAATATAAAGTTTTTCTGAGACGTAAACGTATTTATTGAAGTATAACAGCATATTACACGAAAAATATTTAGGGCCACCTAAAAAGATGGATATTTTATAAATAAATGTAACGAAATTAAAGAGTTTAAAAATATTATGATTGCTAAAATACATTAAGATTTATTTATATGAATAAATTTGTCTCCAGCTGCCATTTTATGATGCAGGTAGAAATTTCCTAGTTGGCCACGCCCCCTCCGAAAGTTAGAAATTAAACATACTTATAACGTATTTGTAACTTAAAAATCTAACTTTAGATTAACGTTTGTAACTAACGTTTGATTCTAACGTTAAAAAGAGGGACATTTACACATATTTTATTACGTACTTTTATACAGTTTTCTAAGGTTAGAAAAACGTTATTCTAACGTTTAATTTCTACTAGGGTACCTAATTATTTTTAGGTTTTTCTTTTTTGAAATTTTTATTTGAACTTGAATTAGAAATTTTCAGGATAAAAGTAAAATTGGAGTTATGTAAGATTCAGTTAATTTTTAATCTTTGGGTGAGTCTCACCTGGTAAACGTATGTACATGTAAGTACCTAAATATAACTATAACAAGAAAGATCAGCCTTCTTAGGCACTTTCAGATCTTAATAGCAGTTGAGTATTGATGCTTAATTGGTTATTTTATTACTAATCTAAAAATGCAGATCCCGGGCAAAATACTTGAAAAGCTAGGACACTTCCTGATTTTTTTTTAATAAAACTAATAGAATAGAAATGTAATATTTACTATTAATTAGTCAATCAACGTCGACTATTTTATATTTTTAAGTTATAAATACAATCAAATAAAAATATATTTTAATTTCTAAAAGCAATTCTAACTAAACTAACTAAATTTTGAATTATCAATAATGGAATCTATAATTATAATTTATTTGAGGCGTATATATACTTATAGTATTATTAATTTGAGCCATTTAGCCTCAATGATTATTATTCGTTGATTTTTTTTTGGGATACGTTTTGTGTAATGAATTATTATTAATAACTGTAAAAGTATGGTGTAGCCCTTAATAATATTTTATTTATTATATTGTGTATATATGTATGTCTCTAACGTGTATTCAAACTGGGTTTAAATTTTTGTCTGAGGACGAGGGAAACCACCCTCGAAACGTCACGATTTAAGAAAATAGTTTGAGTATTATTAATTTCAACCCTCTTCCAAAAAAAAACATCAACGAATGGAAAAAACCGGGGTAAAAAAACACTAAGATAAACTCAATGATTATTTATATCGATAAAAAATCTTTTTAGATTTTTTATCGATATAAATAATCATTGAGGCCAAATGGCTCAAATGAATAATACTATATATCAATAATGGCTTTATCAAGAATTTTGGTTTTTCATTTTTAAAATAAAATAAAACATACATAATATTCTTATAATATTTTTCGAGGGAACATAGTTTTTACTGTAAATAATTAAAAAAATCTTGTAGGATTTTTTGGTATACCATTTTATGAAATGGCGGTAAATCGATGATGTCTTAGACCTTCCTTGTGCATTTAAATACGCTAATGGTTTTTTTTTCTTCATTAATAAATTGATTAATTTATATGGCAGAATATTATTACATCACTATAATTTTCAATTAATTTAATTTAACTGTTAAATTTGATACGACAGATTTCTGATACATTAGAGAGATTATACAGCGTGTTTTAAAGTTAATGTTACAGTTATTATAACCAGTCATCGGCGAATTTCCAGTGCTCGATAAGGCGCCGCGTCGATTCTAGCGTTGACGCGATGTTTTAAATATTTACATTTTTATTTCTTTTTATCTTGATTTTTTTAATGATTCCATTTAAACGAGTTAGGTGGGAAAAAAGTTATCGATAAATAAAAATTAAAAACTTTCGTATTATTAAAAGATAAAAATCGAATATCGGTTTTTTCTTCGAAAAACACCGATATATATATATATATATATATATTTATAGTTAATTATAGTTAATATTGTTTTGTGTAACAAATTAGTCGTCAAATGTTTCGATTTAGTGACCTTTGAAAATTTTCCCTCATAATTCTGCAAAATTATTCCGTAAGCCTGTTTCTGTGTTTATTTTCAACGTTGATGAGTCATAACTGAGTTTATTCCGATTACTGATTATAACTATATCTATCCCAGTTTTTCGTTACTCTCTCTTTTTTTCTTTCTTTCTTTCTTTCTTTGTTTTTTCTTTTTTTCTTCCTCCTTTCTTTCTTTTTTTCTGAGCTATCGTGGTCATAAATTTCCCGGACACACATACCGGCAGACCGACCGACCGACAGAGAGAATTTTTTTTTGACGGAAATCATATTTTTTGGATATAAAACGTCCAGAAAAAAAAATTCGAATTTTTTTTACTAAGACAAGACTTTCCTTGGGGAAAGTAATAAGATTGCGTGAGTTTTGATATGTGTAATGGAACCGGTTTTCCTCAGAATTTTTTTACAGGATTGGCTCATAGAATGAGAAACACCCTGTATATGTAAATTTAATTAAGTAATTGCAATTTGCCATGCATGCCGGCATAGCACTTTGATGATTCTAGACACCTAGCTTTTCTAGGACCTAAAAAGTTATGTACAAACGTACGAACGTCATGAAATTCATACAAAAGCAATAGCAAGCCGCGAAAATTTGTAATGCTTCGCATTCCAGAGTATACTCTACACATTGGATAGTGTATTACGTTTTCTCTGGTTATACTTCCCAATTTATGCTATCTCATCTACGATATACAGAGCAGTTCAAAAGTAATCCCCTCTCTTAACTTTTGATATCGTCTTTAAATTAAAAACACTTAAATAAAATGTTCTTTTTGGATATACATGATATTTTTAGCTTTTAAAATGTGGACAGGGGGCATGGGGGACAAATTTTTTAATGGGAAAGGGGGGTCACGTGATACATTACATCATTTTAAAGCTCATTCTTAATTTGGCCACTTTTTTTTGTGAGACATGTTTTAGGTTTAAAGGGTAGAAAATGGGAATTTTATCATTTCTTTAAAAAAATCAAACAATTTTTGAATAATACTTAACTTCATGATGCACCAATTATAAATGACATAAATAAAATTTTACAAAAAAAAAATCTTAAAAAATCGTATTTTTTAGCAAAAAAAAATAACACCTTAAAATTCACAAAATTTATAAAATAATGGTTAAATAGAGAATTTTATTTGATTTAAAATGATGTATTACACTTACCCCCCTTTCCGTTTAAAATCCCCCCATGTCCCCTTACCACATTTTAAAATCTAAAAATATTGAAAATATGCCAAACATAGATTAAGTTGTCTTGTTTATGTGTTCTAGATTTAAAGTTGATATCTCAACTCCTTCAAAAGTTAAGAAGATGGGTGACTTTTGGACAGAACTGTATATTAAAGTAATTATTTCTGAAAGTTTGGAGTTTATCGGACTTTTTGACAATTTTTTTTTGCTCGAAATTGATTTATATTGACATAAAACGTCATAAAACGCAAAAATACGCAAAAAAAATTGAAAATGTTTGCAAGAATACAAGGCTTTTCGAAATTTTGAAAATTTTCAAAATAGGAAAACAAAAAATAAGTTCTATTAGAGGAACAATCGTATTGTTTTTAAAAAATATACCTTTAAAAATAAAAAAGTTACAGGGACTTTATATAAAAAAAATACGATTCGTACGATACTCTTCTAGCACGTAAAACCGTGTGGAGTATAATAAATGACATGCGAAGAAAATTTCTTCATGCTTAATGTGAAGAAATGATGAATGAATGATTGAATCGTGTATTCAGTGCTTTATGAATAAGCATTAAAATATATATATATTTTTTAACTATTTATCTAACATTTTAGCACGCACACGAATCTATCAAAGATTTTAACTGTATACATAATTTATCTTAGGGACATTCGTAATAGATGAATTTCTTCGATTTCTTCAGTGGTGTAGGATAATGTAGAATATAAATATTATACAGATTTTTGCCATTACCTTCGCTAGACACTTTTCCTCTGAGTGAAAAATACTATTTTTTCTTCAAGCATCCTATATATATTTTTTTAAATATTAATTTTTGAATTTAATTTATTTAGTAATAAAGTATGTTTTTTTATTAAAATAAAACCCTTTCAAAATAAACTTAAACCTTCCTTAACTCATTTTGAAGTTTTTTCGTAGGCTAAATCGTACACTTTTCGCGATTTCGTTGGTAACTTGTCTAATGTAGCATTTGCAATTTCGGAGAAATTTGTAGGTGTATAAACCATATATTCTTTTTCAATCATTTTTAATCAATTTCACCAAGGTTTTTGCACAGAATCTCTAGTCAACCACCTGTTTACATAATAAACAAACAAGTTTGAAGTATGGCTGTCATCAAAGTTTTTCGCTTATTTAAAATCAATATTTATAGTTGCAAATGAAAAACCTTATTAGAAACTGTGTTACTAACCAAACGAGATCAAAAAATTCTTGAAAAGATCTGAAAACGTAAACCAAAAAAATACACATATTTTGGTTGTTCAGAAATTTTCATACACAAGGATATTCCAAGATCCTGGACATAAAAACTATGTATACTTCTTGTTTCTCCATTGGCAAACTTTGTTCTCTTTACTGGCTTTGCAAAGTCAGTAAGGAGAACACAGTTTGCACATGCGCAATTATTATTATTATGTGGATATAAAAAATATTATTAGATTATTTCCTAATAAGACATAACCTAATAATATTTTTACATCAGATAGTTATCCTGTAAAAACTGTCCTGTCAAATCTTATGGGATTTAAATAAGAATAAATGGGCTTTGATAGTTTGCTTAGAATTTGATGGGACCGAGAATGGTATTTTTGTAGTAGGAGTAGTAATTCCTATTTCAAAGTGACAAAAACGCAATCAAAGTTTATCAAAAACCATTAAAATTTATCAAGTTGATGGGATATTTCCGAGGATGTTTCCTACAATTTCCTACTCTATTGGTAGGATTTTTGTAAGATTTAATAGGACCATTTACGTAAGATTTGATTGGACGACTTTTTTACAGAGTATAATATTAGGGTATTAGTGATGGAACCATTATATTAGGTTCCACCACTGCATATAAACTATTGCCGTTTATTTGCTTCTCCTAGTTGATTTTGTACACGAATTGATTGATTAAATACGACCGTATTAGTATTGTATTACGTTGCAGAACATACCGAAGATGAAATATGATACAATTGAGGTACAGTTTTACGTAGGTTTGGCGAGTAATAAAACCCACTGCGAGTGTCCAGAGTCCATGAAAGAAGCAGTACAGCCGAAAAGGACTAATTTTCTTGTTAATTTACATTATTTAAGATTATAATATGATTAGATTATAATCGAGGGGCTGACCGCCAGGAAATCTTTTGTACAAGCCAAAGGAACTCAGGAGGAACTCTGTAGCAACTCTGAGGAACTCTGGAGGAACTCCGAAGTAACTCTTAAGAAGTCAGAAACAATTATTATTTATTACCCGCGCGCATTAACGTGAAGGGGCGCCAAGTTTGGTAGTAACCGTTAGGGACGAAGCTTTTTTTCATGAAGGTATTTTTTTGGGCCCCATTTTTTTGTAGGGGCGCCAAGTTTTGGTTGAAACCGTCAGGGACAAAGCGGTTTTTTTGGGGGTGCCTCCCTATTTGCCAAAAATTACCCCTTCCAGAAAGGAACATGGGAGGAACTCCCAAGGAACTCGGAGGAACTCCGAAGAACTCGGAGGAACTCTGGAGGAACTCCGAGGAACTCCGAAGGAACTCAGAGGAACTATGCGGAACTCTTTGCAAAAAGGAACTCTTTTGTACAAATTTCAGACGCGGTCAACCCCTCGATTATAATAATGTTTATAAATATCAGGCTTTTTTAAGAAACGACACTAAAATTATCACTTATTATAACAACCTTTCAGTTATCATGAAATTTGGTGTAAATTTAAAGCCTTACAATTTACTTGTTTTTAAAACAGTTATCTGTATTTTTTCTATTTTTCGACTATTATAAGTTCATAATCACACGCATTTTGCGTGTTCTTATAGGCCCATAAGAGGTCTGTACTTTTTGTTCTTTTGGGTTGGCAACAGACCTATCGCTTGACGTTTTCCGTGCAAATGTCAATGTCGCTTTAAAGTTGAATTTTCTACAAAATTTTGTGTTTAGCAGAAAACTTCCTTCTGTTCTCCTACTGCAGTTTACATCTGGGTTTATTAAGTTTTTCATCATTGCTATTTTCATTTTCCATTAGCAAGCTAAAACTAACATCTGTTTTATTTTCTTTAAAATTATTTAAATTTTACACAAATTCTATACAATTCTATACTATACTACAAGGTAAGATTTCATAACCCTCATGAGGCTTCCATCATCATCATTTCGATAAATTCTTAATTCCTTCAAATCATAAAAAATACGTATAAATGTTATAATTTTTTCTTCTTCTTCGGGTCTCGACTTCACGATTAATGAACAAATCAAATAACTTTTACCTCAAGAATGAACATGATGAAATCTACCGTATGCTTTGTTTGAAGCGTGAACCAACTAGGGGCTGGTGGGGAGTGACTATTGTTTACACTTAGTACGCGTAAAGAGAGAGAAAGAATGTGTAAACTCATAGTCTAATGTCGTAAACTTTGTCAAGCAATACAGTGTTGCCGGTTGCAACACCTGCTTTAGATATTTTATTGTAAATTTTAAGAAATATTAGTTTTATTTGAGTTTTATATGAACTAGTAGTTTAATTTTAATAAATTTAATTATATTACATTATCAAACATAATTATAGTGTCGTAGTATAGTAGTTTTTTAAAATTTTAATGTAGGTATAAAGATTTATCATAATGATAAAGTGAAAATTACGCAACATCGCTCTGGTCACCAGGTCAAAACTAGCGATACTTATGTTTACACCAGAAGCAGTATCGCGTACGTTTATGTAAACAAACAAACAAAAAGATGACACCTTCATAAACATTGGTTTGAAATAACTTCTTGAGGTAAAAGTTGTTTGGAACAAATATATAAAATTATTAGCCCTTTCATCACCTGTACTCTATATTTATGGTTAACCTGTGTGTGTCGTAAACTCGTTAGACGACTTATCTAAATTTCTGGCACAGCGGTAAACCACTCATTATTTGATTATATAACGTACCAGGGGGGATGTAGCTTTGCATGTGTATATGTAGGCATATATGCAGGACGTCCATCATCAGGCCATTGATCGAAACACCCAGTTTTCTTGTTGTTGAAAGCACATAATGCAAAATTTATTATAATGTTAAAAATATTTATATATACAGACAAAGACGAAGACAAAGGTACAAAGATACCTACGACCATCTTTGTACAATGTACAAGTACAGCAACGAAATAATAACTCTTCTCTCTAGAATACGCATACCGTTAATATAAAGTATCGCCAACATCTCTGTTTGTTTGTAAACAAATAGTAGGTATATTCAGGCTTGAACAAAAACAATTACCAGTAACTGTTATTGTTGTCTCTGTTAGAACAAAGCTGTGCGAGTAAGACAGACAAATGTATATGTTGGCTACGTTTTTGTCAGTTTTTACAAATGAAATGCCTATCCTAGAGTTAGTTCGTTGAAGTACAGGCACTTGGTATAGGCAATATACGACGTACATTGTACGTGCCTATTTCTGCACTCCTTTTTCTTTTGTAAACAAGCGATTACTTAAAGCGTGCATAATATGGCCAGTCACGGTTAGAGTATTTTTTTAATTCTAGAAATTAATGTTTTAAATACATTTTTCCATTTTTTAACTTAAAAAATATCCAAAAATCTTTTATTTTTTGTGAGATTTTCTTAATTTTTAACTCCTTTTGTTGTTTTGTATGTTTTTATTGAAGTAACATGTTTTAGCACAAAAAGTTGAAAAATCAAAACCTTAAAACCATTTTTAAAAAAATTAAAAATATTAGTTTAAATGGAGAATTTTATAAGCTTTAAAATGATGTATTACACGACCCCCCTTTCCATTTAAAAAAATGTGCCCCCATGCCCCCCTGCCCACATTTTAAGAGCTGAAAGTATTAAATATATGCTAAAAGATAGTTTATGTTGTCTTATTTAAAAGTTCCAAATTTGAAGTCGATATCTCAACTCGTTCAAAAGTTAAGAGGGGGGGTGACTTTTGGACCGCTCTGTATAACGTGATGTTTTCAGTAATTAAGAGTTTAATCGTAGGCCGTATCATTATTTAATGTTAATGATTTTTCATGGCATTCTATTTAAATCGTATGAAAGTTCAGTACCGTTTCATATACTTTTCAAGTACCTATGTGAGTAAAATGATGACAATAAGGTCATGCTAAAGTTTATTTATTTTACATCAAATAGGCAGGTACCTAGGTATCTAAATATTTAGACATTTTTGACTGATACAAACTGGATACAAATTTATTAATTTTATTTAGTCAATAGCCTTTCTTTCTGACATGTAGACATAGTTTTAGGGTAAGGTCGCTATAATCGTACCACCTAAGATATTATTTTATATTTTTCGTAATTGGTTACATTTTAGACTTTGCTCTTTATTTTAAGTTAGAGTATAATCATTTTTGAACATAATTTTTTTTTTACTTAACTTTATAACATTTATAATCAATTTTTTACATGTTTTGTTAAGGTTTGCAAACGGTACGATTTGGGAACCTGGTTGCCTAAATCGTACCTTCTTAATAAACTTACCGTAATTATTTATTTTTGGTTTAAATTAAAAAAAAATAAGGCCAAGATAAAAAGACTTTCCCATTTAGTAATTAGAATTTATTTAATTACGTGTATTACTTGGTTCGTCAATTTTTTAGGTGTCCGGAATTTAATGTGTGGCAGTGTAGCTATTTTTTTACAGTAAAAAAATGAGTTCATTGTTGTACGCCGTAAAAAAAAATAGTTAGCAAAAACCACCACTGGCGGCAGCACTCTTTGACTTTAATGACAGCATTACTTTAAACTTGTTTGTTTATTATGTAAACAGGTGGTTGACTCGAGATTCTGTGCAAAAACCTTGTGTGAAATTGATTAAAAATGATTGAAGAAGAATATGGTTTATACACCTACAAATCTCTCCGAAATTGCAAATGCTACATTAGACAAGTTACCATCGAAATCGCGAAAAGTGTACGAGCCTACGAAAAAAAACTAAAATGAGCTAAGGAAGGTTCAAGTTTATTTCGAAAGGGTTTTATTGGCCTATTTTAATTTAAAAAAAAAAAACATACTTTATTACTAAATAAATAAAATTCAAAAAATAATATTTAAAAAAAATATATATAGGATGCTTCGCGTCGTCCGTAAATTCTACAAACTAGTAAAAAAAAGCTTCGCTTTTTCTCTTAGTAAAACAATATACTATTTGCCTTATTACCATTTCAGAATTGTATTTTAAAGAGCTGTATAGTTTATGATATGTATAAACCAGCTCACTGAGTATTACATGGATCCATTTCATTGGTCTAATTCTTAGTTGATTTAGGCCCACTTGCACCAACCTTTTGAATTTGTTAAAAAATCTGTGTTCTTATTGGTCTACTGTCAATTTAATCCAAGTTTAAAATAAACTACTATGAAAGTACCATCGTTTTCATAATAAACGCTTACACCTAAAAATGTTACAGATTATATTGAACTTTATCAAGGTCTCATTGACATTTATTTGTCAAATATTATTATGACATTACTTGTCAAAATAATTCACATTAGTTATGCCGCAGCTTACAAATTATCAAAAATGTATTATGACGGGATAAGTGTACGTGAAATAGCCACTGAATTAAATGTTGCAAACAGCACTAAAATGCGAGCAAAGAAAAAACTTGAGGAAACTGGACAGATTAGCAGAAAGCGGGGTTCTGGTCGAAGTAGAATGAGTAGTGCAGAAGAAGATATGCAATTAATGAATTATCTGCGGGAAAACCCTTTCCATACCGGAGTCAGAGCGAGGGAAGAAACTAACTTTCCTGGGTCATTATCTACTGTTAGCCGACGAGTTCAGGAATCTGAAATTACAAATTGTGCTGCTAGCAATAAGCCTTTTTTAAATTATAATCACAAACAGATTAGAATTCAATTTATATTTTGAAGACACTATTTTGAAGAAAAAAACATTATCCCATGAACCGTAAGAGTTGTACAAAAAGCGCTTAGTGTTTTGGGAGTTTAAAATCAAGCAGGGCAAGTTATAAAGAGTGACTTTTTTTGAGATCAAATCAAAAATAAAAAATAAATTCCTCTTTGTAACTCTATCTGGAGACATACTGTATAAATATCATTTATAATAAAATTTGTTAACCTTTTTGCTTATAAGCATATATGCTTAAAGACAGTTATATGACTTGCACTATATAATATAGACTGTACTTTAACCTTACTTAATTATTACGGAAAATGTCAGTGTCAATCTTAGTAAAGTACATATACCACAACTAAAAATTTAAAATGTTGGGGACCTCAGGGTTCTGTGATGTGAGCGTTTTCTATGAAAATGATGGTACCCAGAAAATTAATTTGTATTGAAATGAAAATAATGCACTTAAGTGCCAATCACCAATTGGTGATTTAACACAAAAAAAATGGTATCATCATAAATACAATGATAAAAAGATTTAATATTAGATATTAGTATGACAACAAAGATCACTCTTTTCACTTTCTTTTAGTTTCTTTGCCTACCCATAAATAATATATCATTATTTTAATGTTTTTTTTTTTTATGATTAATATACACACATCCTTATACAATACGTTGATTTAAAAGTACTTGACAATTAATTTCCATTGATACTTGATCCTCTGCTTACTGTTTGGGAAATCTATTCCCACCGATAAGGATTACGCAGTGTGACAGCAATAATTTATAATATCCGCGTCAATGAAACCGAAATTGAGCCTCTTCTTCTAGGCGCACAATGGTTCCATATTAAACTAGATGAAACGTTGCAAGCACCCTGTCAAAACATCGGCACTATTGGGAAAACTAATAACATGCTATTAGAACAAGGTACCATAAGATAATTACAATTTTACTAATACTCCTCACTGCACAAACTAACTTGTATGATATTTATATTAAACTTTAGCTTTTCTTGTACACTTAATATATAATTAAAATTAATAATAAAAATATGTTTTTACTTGGATGCAAGTTAAACTTATTAATTACAATTTTTGATTGATTTTAAAAACAAATGAATGGAAGCTTAAAATTTGTACACTAGAGCCATCTAGTTTGCATGCATTTCAAACTAGGTGTTTTCTTTGAGTATAAAATCTGTATCTTTAAAACATTATATTTTAGCAAAAAACTGTATATAAAATTTTTTATAGGGCTTAAAAAGAGCTTTTATTTAAAATATAATTTTTTGAAATCGGGTTATAAATATGACATATTCTCACATTGTGAGATATGCTAGAAAACCTTTCACTGCTTTAAACGCCAATATGTCGAAAACAATGCGTTTTAGGAAAACGTTGTTTATAACATTTTTTGACCAATTTAAAATTATCTTTTATATAATTGCTAAATTAACCAAATACAATAATAATTGCCTTAATTATAAACAAAAAACGCTAAAAATAGGAGTATTACCCTATTTTTACCCCCTTACCCCCAATCGTTTACCCCCAAAATTAAATCAGCTCTTCGAAATACGATAAGAAACAATATGCAAAAAACCGCAAGTCGATATCCTATGTAGAAATGGAGTAAGAGAGTTTACACCCAGACAGACAGACGGAGGCAATTTTTTTTTTTAGTGATTTCGACTCAGAATGGTCTAAAACGTCGAGAAATGTGAAAAAAAAAACGTGGTCATTTTGACTTTTCGGCGAAGATTCCAATTCAAGTGGAAAAAATCTCAACGTATTAAACTTGGTATTAAATACAAATTAAAAAATAAATACAGGGTTATTCAGAAATAAGTTCGAAAAATTTGTACCTACAAGCAATTTTTCTGGCGTCCACTGTATCTTAAATTTTCTTGATCAAGGTTTTTTTTATATATATCATTAATGATGCGGTAAAAACTGAGGGTTAAATGCGAAATTGAACTGTAATATCCAAACCAGGTCCAAAATATATGCGTAATTTTACATTTATAGTTTGATTTGGGGGGGCTTAGCCCCCCCCACGTTCCCCCTAGTGACGCCTATGACTGTAATTAAGGATCAACGCTAGATAGATCAATCTATATTTCTGCATTAGGGTTTCACGAGAATTAAGAAATCGAAATATTTTTGTTTTGTCTTAATTAATTAATTAAGACGAAGGTGTAATTCAGCAAAAAAAAATCCGGACGAGGTTACTTTTCTCGACTCTTTTAAAATCCCTACTCTGTATCCAAAATTCTTTTAAATTCTTTTTTCTTGAACCATAGTGCGCCACGATGAAAAATCCATCTCGGAATCAAAGACTCGGATAAACGTCAGCGCGTAATTATTTCTGAGTCAATCAAAAGGGCTGTGAAGTCTGCTCTTCAGACGAGCACCATCGTCAAGGAAGTCTGCGGTCGCAGCATACTAGACTGTAGACAAATTACCTAGGTATGTTAAAAGGCATTCATCGCTCTTTTTGCTGATAAATACCTTAACTGCAATACCTAAATGGCAAAAATTATATATTTTAAAATTAACTTAATAACTTTTAATCTAAATTCAATCAGAACCATTTGTGATACTTACTCTATACTATATACTATACTCCATTTAATGAGAGAATAACACTCTGACGTCACAGCGCGTAAACTAAATAGCACTCTGCAGGGAAATTGGCATTTATTTCTTAAGACTTAATAAATGATTTTTTGAGATATACATGTTCTATATAAAAATGATGTATTAAGTTTTAAGAAATAATTGCCAGTTACCCTACACACCCTACACAGTGCTATTTAGTTTACGCGCTGTGACGTCAGAGTCGTATTATCTCATTAAATGGAGTATATAAGGAAATATGCATAGATGGTCGCAGGAAATAGTATATTGCGCAAGGAATTCGCGAACCTAGTTTTTACTGTAGGACTTCCCCCATGGGGAAGGCGGCCTTCTGAAAGCTCCCCTTACCACTACGTTTACTCCTTAGAACTAAGGTATTATCTATTCTTCTTTTAATTAACTTTGTATAAGATTTCCGAAGATTCTCCATCTATTCCTTCTTAATTAACATTCGTTCGGCCTTCTACGATTTTCTATAGCAACGTCTCTCTATAAGGTACTAATTTCCGATTAATTATCGGTAAATAGCTCCCACGCCTTCTATTTTTAAGCGACTTGATTTAATTAGCGCATATTTTCGCCTCAATTAGCGACATTGTCTCGGAACGGGTTGTCGTTTACAATCGTAAGCGGAATGTTTTTATCGATACCGTAGGCCAATCAAAATAACAAAAAAAAATACGGTACAGGGAAAGCAGGGGAATGGTGCCTAGTGGGAAATTTCGTGCATTTAATTATCTATCAACTCTAAGCGCCGACATTGACCTATCGAATCTTTGGCTATGCAGACATTCTGTTTACCGATCATTCTATTAATTTTTTTAGGGAAAGTTCAAGTATTACGTAACGTTCCTGGGGGGGGGGTGGGGTCATTTAGAGTGTTACGCCCATGTTAATGATATAGGAAAATAGCGTTACAGGGGGGTGGGGGTCCAAAATGATCAAAATTTGCGTTGCGTAATACTTAAACGTTCCCATAACAAAAAATAGGAGGGGCGAAGCGCCGATGTTAAGCTATTTTGGCTAACCGTTTACTCTCCATCGGTTTAACGGCTATTCTTTTTACTCGCCATACAAGTCACTTTCAATTGTTTGAAAATAGGTTAGTCCCTGGTTGAAAATAACGTTAGAACGACTTGACCTAACGTTAGATGAATGTGGTTTCAATGTTAGATGAATAACGTTAGGATCTAACGTTGGAATAACGTTTATCTAACGTTAGAAGTATTACCAGACGTTAGATAAACGTTATTATAACGTGAGGCAACTAACGTTAGAGATTTTAACGTTAGAAATTTTAACGTTAGAAATCGGGACATTTATACATTAAATACGCGTTAGAAAAATCGTTAAATTTCTACAGGTGCAATAATATACTAAAAACTGATGGAGTTTTCTCTCTAACCTATTCTTTAGTTTGCTTGTTTGTGCATCGAAAATTTAGCGATTTATCTCCTCCGAAAATTGGCATTTATGCGATTTTTGCAATGTTTGAACAAAAAGGTGGATAGTTGGTGCGTGCTAATGTATATAGTTATTTATGATCCATACAGTAATACTGTATTACAGTATGTGCCATATTTTCGTAAAAAGAGCTTTTTGTATAGACTTGTTGCACCGCTGTTCAATGCGAAAATAGTTATTTATGGTACTAGTGGGTAAAGTAAGATATTGCCCATGAGATAATTAACCTGCGAGGCGTCAGCCAAGCAGGTTAATTTTCGAGAAGGCAATATCGGTTTACCCATGAGTGCCATACAATGTTTTATCCAATAAATACCTTAGAAATTCATATTTTTATTAAAAATTTTAATGACATTTACAAGAGAATAATTTGACAAGTGGCAGTTGAGTGGGTAAAATAAATAATTATCCACTCAATAAAGTAAAATCCACGCGGGGGTTATTATTGAGTTTATCTATTTAAAATAAAGCTGGTAATTGTCTTATTATCTGTACGTATTGGATAAAACAATTTATTGTACCCAGGTTGTCAAAATAATTTAGGTTAGCTTGACTTTTAAGCAGCTTCTCGTAACGCTTAGATACCAGCAGAAGGTTCCTATATATAGGAAAAGTCAAATAACCTCAAACAGTTATATATAACTGTTTGAGGTTATTTGACTTTTTTTTAGATATTGTATCACAGTGATGTCAGATTATAAAAAAAAGTAATTGTCCCCAAGCTTATGTCACAGTATTCTATTTTTTCATAATTTTCATTTTTTATTTTGCATTTTTTATATTTAAGTATTAAATATACTTATTCAAGGTATCAGAGAAATTTTTACGTGTATTGTCAGCTATTCTATATACCAATTCAAGAAAAGATCGCTATCAAAGCCAATGTAAAAATTTCATTATCATACTTATTTATAAGTATTTTAAAAAGCAATTTAATGGTTCTTTTGTGTACCTGGTTGTTTATTTTTTCCATTTAAAAATTCTCGGCCGTGTCTTTTGATTTCTATAAAATATGTTGGCAACATTTTTTACGCAAAGAATTCGACTATCTGACATTTATTGTTGCCATCTCTCTTAATAAACTGTCTAGACACTGCTAAACATTCAATTTATGGTCAATAAAAATTGCCAAAATGACAAATGAGTGCATCGCGTTTAAAAAATGATCAAACTCAGTGCCGTGCATAAAATTGCATAAATAAGATGGCTGGTAAGAGAGATTTTGCAGTACCTATCGCTAAATAAAAACGCTTTTTTCCCTGTATATAATGGAAATAAAACTAGATGAAACGTTGCAAGTACCCTGTCAAAACATCGGCACTATTGTACACTAGAGCCATCTAGTTTGCAAATTTCCAACTAGGTGTTTTGTTTGATTTTAAATTCTGTATCTTTAAAACATTATATTTTAGCAAAAAACTGTATATAACATTTTTTATAGGGCTTAAAAAGAGCTTTTATTTTAAATATAATTTTTTGAAATCGGGTTATAAATATGTGAGATATGCTAAAAAAACCTTTTACTGCTTTAAACGCCAATATCTCGAAAACAATGCGTTTTAGGAAAACGTTGTATATAACATTTTTTGACCAATTTAAAATTATCTTTTATATAAGTGCTAAATTAACCAAATACAATAATAATTGCCTTAATTATAAACAAAAAACGCTAAAAATAGGAGTTTTATCTCATGTAGAAATGGAGTTAGAGAGTTTACACACAGACAGGCAGACAGACAGACGGACGCAAAATTTTTTTTTACCGATTTCGACTCAGAATGGTCTAATACGTCGAGAAATGTAAAAAAAACGTGGTCAAAGATTTTGACTTTTCGGCGAAGATTTCAATACATCGGCACTCTTAGTAGCATTAAGTACCGATGTAAAATGTTGTGTGTCCTTAAAGGCCTTTCCATTAATTTATCTTAAAATTCCTCTAATACGGACATTTATAGTCTGGCTCACAAACTACAATTCTAGCCTTTTTTGAATAATTAAAAAGGGGATGTCTGGGTTTAAATGTTGATTAAATCAACCCAGGATGAAGGATATATAAAGGGAATTCTAGCGCTCGCTTGCCTACATGTGGGTATAGGTATAGTACTTGCAAGTACTATACCTATCTGGTAAAACTATTTTTACCAACGTTTATTTGCAACAAAGAACATACAACATACGATATCTTTAAACTACCTATTTGGTTTTTTAGTTACTTCTTCTATATTGAATATCACCTGATATTCTAACCAAGTATATAAGTGCATAAATATAAGTATAAGCATATTGTAAAGAATGCTTAGCTTTTTATGGTATACTTTTATCACAATGGTAGCTATTTTCTCAAAATTAGAAGTCTGTGGCACAAAGCGTTCTCGATGTATTTTTGATTGATTTTTAGACACCACGTAAGGTGATTTACCTTTAACTTACGTATCGATAGTATTGTCGCTCCCCTCTCCCAAATAAATCTGACGACCCCCAAAACGTAAAAAAAGTATTAATTTTTTTTTTACCAACGCCAGACTTTTCTCAAGACTTTCCTTGTGGAAAGTAATATTATAATATTCAAAGAAAGCAGAAAATTAATTTATTTTGTCTCTAATAATTCAGTTGATTGTTTGTAATTTTTGTTAAATTGTTTATTTTTTCCGAGATATTTTCATTTCTGCTTTTGAGTTAAAAGGCCCACCGTGTTCGAAAAGCAAAATAATTACGTTCGTTTAGGTCCTGCAATTTGTAACTCCAATCGGCCGAATTGTCATTATAAATATTCTTAAATTAAGATACAATCAAGAAGTGACAAAGGCACATTAAAAAAGTGATATTTCTACGCCCATGTCTGGTTTGTGTATTTTAAAGCTTGCACACCATCTCGAATCAAGATTCACTAAATTTAGTCCAGGAAAAGTTATATTAACTTGCAATTATGCTGTTTTTGTAGGGTCACTTGTCTTATTTGGCTCTTTATAACGAAAACATAAAAACCAACCAAACAAAGCAACAAATATCACGAGAATCAAGAAATTGAGATTTCTCGTCTTATCTCGATTTCGAGAAAAACCTGGACAAGAGTCACATCGTAGTCGATACTCTTGATCAAAAGTCGCGATTTCTCTCTATTAACTAAATAAACTAATAGTTATTTATATACCAAGGGACTAAACTGGCTGTTTTAGTTCCGCGGGCGTAGCGAGCGAGGGAAACAGAAATGCAAGGGACTAAAACAGTCAAGTTTAGTCCTGAGGTATATACACTATTTTCTGCAAGACCAAACATAATTTAGGTAGGTAGATAAAATTAAAATTAAAAACCACGCGTCTAAAATCGGTTGTTTTATTTTCGTAATTTAATGGAGATGTCTGTAAATTGCGAAAAGTCAGTTTCATGGCTATCGCGATTTCAATTGTTTTTTAATATGGTTGACACAAACGTCAAAAAAATGAACGAAGATGATAAATTTTAAGTTATGTATAAATTGTTATAACAATGTTATTTTTAAAGGTATTCTTTGTTAAAATCAAATAAATTGGTTTGAATCGCTAATTTATTACAAACCACCAAACCTAATTTTTGAACCAGCAAAGCACATAGTAAGTATAATATTTTAATATTATCAAGGTTGCCGTGATTTTTATTCCCTAGGGAGAAAAACGGCAAGTTTTGTCCCGAAAATGAAAGCGTAAAATTAGGTTTTAGTTTTGGTCATGCAAAAATTAATGTTTTTACTCATACACACTAAAAACTTTTAAGTAAGTTCTCTGCAAATAAGTCATTAAAATAAAGAATCTTTGTCAATAATAAAACTTGTTTGACCTTCTGTGAGGATATTTCCATACATGATACTGTCAACGAAACCTGCAGAATGTCGAGAGTTTTGAAAATCAAGACTTTTGCGAGACGAGGTGAAAAGTCTAGACAAGATCAACCAATTCCTTGTCTTGAAAGTCGTGTCTCTTGACAATCGAGACAAGAAATTCTATTTCTTTCCCGTGAAACCCTACTAGAGCACTAGAAAGGTAGGTTTGTTAGGGTAGGTGGGTAGATTGAGTGGTTCCGCAGGAGAGTACAGACATAGCCACAATTTCAGACCGCAAGAAATTTTCCTAGAAACTGAACATACCGTTGCTACTGCAAAAACATTGTTGAAATCAAGTCTGTTATACACCAAACATTTGGGCTAACTATTAAGGTTAAAATTGTTTGACATCAACTATTGCCGATTTTTTGTGGAGCAGCGTTTACTAACCAAGTTATGTATTTCTTTCTTTTTTTAACTTAACAATTAAACAGAGAAAGAGATACATAAAGGTTAACCGGCGTTACCACAAAAAATTGACTTATGACAATTTCAATATGTTTTTCCAAATGTTCTAATAAAATAGTTTTTTGTTCATAAATTGCATATAAGATGCTGTGAACTCTGTTTACAAACGGTTGCACCCTCTCCTTATCCTCCAACCCTACTTTTTTTTGTCACAGGATCCATGTTTTTTTAAATATTTTTTTCCGTAATATCCCTATTTATTCTACCTATGAATTTAAAGTTGGGTATTTTTAAACTAATATTGAGTCGTCGAATCTAAATTTGTCCTCAGAATATTTTTATCTCCCATAATTTTAGAACAAAAGAGGATTATAGTGTCCTATATCCATAGCAAATCCAATGGATATAGAACACTATAATCCTCACATGACGACTTTTATCTTATTTCTCTCAGAAACTTAGGTAATGAAAATATTCTCTCAGCGACCCAAAATTAGTTTAAAACATATGACTCGAATCAGGGCAAGAAACCGTGTTGTCTATAACCATATATTCTCAAAAGTACAATCTCTATTTAACCAAAAATATTTCATCGTTTCTCCGACTAATATTTCGTTTCAACAACTCCTGCAGAATAAAAATTGCGTAGGATGTTGAACAAAATATTTGCCCAAATTTAATTGGCCACCATGTTTTTATGATCTGATATTCGCAGTGTAAAATCACTTTCGCTCAGAAATTATATTTTATGATTTTAAAACTTTTTTCTTTTTCATTTTAATATTAGCGCGTTTAAAAAGAACACAAAAATTGTCAAAACCAAACTAAAACAGCCGGACTCAAGCCTTATCCAGAGGCTTGCAAAACCAAATATGGTAGAAAAGTACATAAATCTAACTTAACATAATATTAGATTAGTGACATTTTTATGTTTAGTCTCAAACGTTATACAAAACGTTATAAAACATATAAATCTAACCTTAAAAGCTAACGTTTGACAAAAACGTTATAAAATATATAAATATAACCTTAAAAACTAACGTTTGACAAAAACTTTATAAAATACATAAATCTAATGTTAGTTTCCTAACTAAATTCTAACCTTTTTCTAACCTTATTCTAACTTTAATTTTTTTCTTAAATTTCCATAAATTAATACGTAAGCTATTATAGCATTTCAGGCAGCTATGTGCCTAGGTTTGATAGTTATTTATTATTTCTATAATGTTTAAAAAAATATCCCCCAAGAGTCAAAATTATAGTATGTCTGGCAACGCTGTACTAGAATTGAAAAAATATTTTAAGATTCTGAATGTATAAATAAATATTAACTAAATATAAAGTTTTCCTGAGAGGTAAACGTATTTATCGAAGTATAACAGCATATTACACGAAAAATATTTAGGTCCACCTAAAAAGATGGCTATTTTATAAATAAATGTAACGAAATTATGTTTAAAAATATTATGATTGCTAAAATATATTAAGATTTATTTATATGAATAAATTTGTTCCCAGCTGCCATTTTATGATACAGGTAGGCCACGCCCCCTCCGAAAGTTAGAAATTAAACGTACTTATAACGTATTTCTAACTTAAAAATCTAACGTTAGATTAACGTTTGTAACTAACGTTTGATTCTAACGTTAAAAGTCGGGACTTTTGCACATATTTTATAACGTACTCTAATACAGTTTTCTAACATTAGAAAAACGTTATTCTGACGTTAAATTTCTACAAGGGTAATGACATAATTGGTATATGTTCGTCCACTTCTTCCTCTATCGTATATCAACCAGTCTTATGCGCTTATGTATAATTATAGTAAACGGATAGTCTTATGTCTTATGCAAATTATGTCATTATGTTATTATGCATTATGTTTTGCAAGCCTTTGGATATCGCTTTATTTATAATATAGGTATGATAACTAAATATTAACTTAAATCTCACCAACATGGTAACATGACCATAAAAAAGGTAATTAACTCCATAATATTCCCCTCGATTTTCCTGTTATTTGAGTGTTTATTTTAAAGATGAAATGGATATCGCAAATTTCTTTTTATTTATTTACTGTAAATTTTCCGTGTAGGTAAAAAATTAAATAAGGTTTTCTATTTTTAAATTAAACTGCCTAACCTGATTGTTAGTAAATAAATAAGAAGGTGTAATGTTTAATTTTGTATAATATTACCATTAAAAGTATTGCTTTAATGTTATTTTAAACTAAACAAGCTTACTATAACCCATTTACACACTATTTGGTCATTTCGATAGGCATGCATTTTCGAAATAAAGATCACTATCTAATGATAAAGATATGTACCATCGTTTTCATAATAAACGCTTACACCTAAAAATGTTACAGATTATATTGAACTTTATCAAGGTCTCTTTGACATTTATTTTTCAAATATTATTATGACATTACTTGTCAAAATAATTCACATTAGTTATGCCGCAGCTTACAAATTATCAAAAATGTATTATAACAGCAAGAATAAATGACGGGATAAGTGTACGTGAAATAGCCACTGAATTAAATGTTGCAAACAGCACTATAATGCGAGCAAAGAAAAAACTTGAGGAAACTGGACAGATTAGCAGAAAGCGGGGTTCTGTTCGAAGTAGAATGAGTAGTGCAGAAGAAGATATGCAATTAATGAATTATCTGCGGGAAAACCCACGCAAAAATTACACCAAATTACACAAACCAACTGCTAGAATTACAAAGAATATTTTTTTATTTTTGATATCTTAAAATAAGTCACTCTTGATGATGTTTTTTTGTCTTTATATTTTTGAAGACACTATTTTGAAGAAAAAAACATTATCCCATGAACCGTAAGAGTTGTACAAAAAGCGCTTAGTGTTTTGTGAGTTTAAAATCAAGCAGGGCAAGTTATAAAGAGTGACTTTTTTTGAGATCAAATCAAAAATAAAAAATAAATTCCTGTTTGTAACTCTATCTGGAGACATACTGTATAAATATCATTTATAATAAAATTTGTTAACCTTTTTGCTTATAAGCATATATGCTTAAAGACAGTTATAGGACTTGCACTATATAATATAGACTGTACTTTAACCTTACTTAATTATTACGGAAAATGTCAGTGTCAATCTTAGTAAAGTACATATACCACAACTAAAAATTTAAAATGTTGGGGTACCTCAGGGTTCTGTGATGTGAGCGTTTTCTATGAAAATGATGGTACCATTAGCAATTAAAAAAATATACGATGTTTAAGAAAAACAGTGACATTCGATAAACCTAGGGACCCTATATATAATGACATTAAACTTCACACAAAAGGGTTGAGACACGCTTTGATTTTGAGGTTAAAATGGCAACCAAGCACTAGTATTGTTAAACAATGAAAGACAATGGTTTTATCCAAAGTGCTTTGGTGCCAAATCTAAATCTAGTAATAATTATGTCTAAATTTAATATAATTCTGTCAGATACAAAATCTGAGGTTATAGTTAAATGTCAACCCGAACAGAGGCGTCGATATTAATTAATATAATAATATTGTCATATTTAAGTGTCAGTGTCAAACTGAATATTTGGTCATCAAATTTATTTATTTACGAAATTATGGTTTATAGTTTTATTATTGTACTTTTTTAAAGTGCCTACGAAAATACCTGTACAATTTAAATCAAGATTTACTTATGGAATATACTGACGACCGTCAGTGTTCGAATAATCTCGGAATTTTCCCTAAATAGTTGAAATTACTTTTATTTGGAACTGAATTAATTTTCAAGAAAAGAATAATATAAATAAATAAGAGGAATGTAAAAAATTCAGGCATGTACCGAAGAATATGATCAACTAGTAGTTTTACTTTAGCAAACTAAAAATATTTAAAAAAAAATAATTTTATAGGCATTCATTTAATGATAACTGCAGGTTTTTCATTATTATAATTTTTTCATAATTCGATAATTTAGAATGAATTTGATTACTAGAACATTTAATTTTCCATTAAAACTACAATTTTTTTGAATTTTTGGAATTGCGGTTTCTTTTAATTTTAAAATAAAATCTTCCTCTGAAAAGTGTGCCTACAAAAGTTACAAATTTAAAATTTTTAAAGTTCATTTTTTCATATTTTTACTTCGCAAATTTTTGATTTATCGAAAATCATCCAATTCGGAAGATACATGCTTCTTTTCCATTCATTTAATAATGCATTGCATTTGGGGAATGGAAATAATATATATCCTGCATGGATAGAATTACGACAGTTTACCACTGAACATTGTCGTCACATTTTTTCAAAAAACACGTCTATGGATATTTTGACAAGTAATGTCACTTCTACTATACCAATAGTGCCAATTCGCAAAAAAAACATAACCCTGCAGAAATTACTAAATTGGTGTCTCAACCCTTTGTGTGAAGTTAAATGTCACTTTATTTAGGGTCCCTAGATAAACCCTTAATTGGCTGATTTCACCTAAATTAAAAATTTATGTTATAAGCCAATTTTTTGTCGGATCACCGGAACTAACCAGGTTACTGAAACTCGTTTTTGTGAGAATCGTTTACATACGGTAAGTGAGGGTAAGCGATGACGTCACTAACCGGCAGTAACCGCGTCTAACACAGGTTCGGAGGCAACGAACTAATAACTCTTCTCTCTAGAATAGGCATTTCATTTGTAAAAACTAACAAAAACGTAGCCAACATATACATTTGTCTGTCTTACTCGCACAGCTTTGTTCTAACAGAGACAACAATAACAGTTACTAGTAATTGTTATTGTTCAGGCCTGAATATACCTACTATTTATTTACAAACAAACCGAGATGTTGGCGATACTTTATATTAACGGTATGCGTATTCTAGAGAGAAGAGTTGTTAGTTCGATGTTCGGAGGTGAGTTAGATTAACCGTAACCGTAAAAACTTAACTTATAAATTGTTTATTTACACCATAATTTACAGGCCTGTGGGAATTTTTCTCGATTTGTATGCAACATGTAAAAAATAGAGTAGGTAAGGTATTTCAACTTTTATTTTCTAACTTCTAAGTGTTTGCTTATGTGGTTTAAAATTTAAGTCTTATATAAAAAACTATTTAAACTTATCATTGTTGTTTATTACCTTCCCCATGAGCAAATAAACTTGGAAATGTAGTTTAAGTGCTTTTTCATCATATCTAATCCAAAGGAAATTTAAAAAATATATACCTTATCAGTTTTTTGAGAGAAGTTAGGTTTGGTACTTTTCAAAACCTCAAGAAAATAACCAATGCGTTTTTGTGAGAACTGTCGGTTATACGAATTTAGTGGTGGGGATAAAAACCGTACGGTTAACCGGTTTTTCCACAAAAAAATGGCTATAGTAAATAAATAAATTTAATTCAATTTTAATAAATGTAAAATTCTCACAACAAAACTAAAACTAGATGAAACGTTGCAAGCACCCTGTCAAAACATCGGCACTATTGTACACTAGAGCCATCTAGTTTGGAAATTTCAAACTAGGTGTTTTGTTTGATTTTAAATTCTGTATCTTTAAAACATTATATTCTAGCAAAAACTGTATATAACATTTTTTATAGGGCTTAAAAAAAGCTTTTATTTAAAATATAATTTTTTGAAATCGGGTTATAAATATGTGATATGCTAAAAAAACCTTTTACTGCTTTAAACGCCAATATCTCGAAAACAATGCGTTTTAGGAAAACGTTCTTTATAACATTTTTTTACCAATTTAAAATTATCTTTTATATAAGTGCTAAATTAACCAAATAAAATAATAATTGCCTTAATTATAAACAAAAAACGCTAAAAATAGAAGTTTTACCCTATTTTTACCCCCTTACCCCGAATCGTTTACCCCCAAAATCTAATCAGCTCTTCGGAATACGATAAGAAACAATATGCAAAAAACCGCAAGTCTTTATCTCATGTAAAAATGGAGTTAGAGAGTTTACACCCAGACAGACAGACAGACAGACAGACGGACGCAAAATTTTTTAACTGATTTCGACTCAGAATGGTCTAAAACGTCGAGAAATGTGAAAAAAACGTGGTCAAAGATTTTGACTTTTGAGCGAAGATTTCAATACATCGGCACTCTTAGTAGCACTAAGTGCCGATGTAATACATTTTTTTAAATTTAATTTACCTAAACTGGTTAATGTATTAGCAAAAACTCTAAGTCAAACAAAAAATAAATTTGACAAGGTTGCAATAATTCGTGTTTTAGACGATATCCGCGCCGATTCAGACAGGGCTGAGGGCTTGGGTAACGGATTTGGCTGAATATTTTTTTATGTGTGGCCCAGTGGGCCACTGGCCCACCGATGTTAAAGAAAAACCTTCACGGGATATTCAAAAACGCCCCGTTTCAAAAATATGATTTAATTTTTTTCAAATTTTTTATATTTCTCGGAAATGTGACATTGACGTGCAATAACTCAAAAACTATTTGACCTAGAGAATTGCGGTTTTTGCCATTTGTTGTTTTCAAAAAAATAAAAAATGGAGTTTTTGAGAAAAATGGCCTTAAGGGAACGTTCAAGTATTACGTAACGCAAAATGTACCACAATTCATACACTTCATACCTCGGTTCTCGCGTTATTCATGGCTCTAGATATTTCATATTTTGGCTACCCCCCCTAACCCACACTCTATTAGGGGGGTAGCCAAAATATGAAATCTCTATAATCTATAATAACGCGAGAACCGTGGTAGTTCATACCACGGTTGAATTTCGGTACAATTTGCGTTACGTAATACTTGCACGTTCCCTAATATTTTTTGCCAACATCTTGAAAAAACAAAAAACTGGTTCATTGCTGTAGTACTTTTTTTTCAACTGTACAAACTGAATTATCAGCCGATTGGAAACGATCAAAACACTCTCAAGTTTGGAAGATAAACAAAAGCTACCCTTGCCAAAAACATTGTATTAATGAGCATTATACGACCTACTTATCTTGTAAGGTAATCAAAAACTACATTTCCCAAAAACATTGTACCAAGAAGCAGTAATAGGAGATACATACCTTACGGTAATCAAAAGGTACCCTTATCAAAAACCTTGTACCAAGGAGCAGTAATAGGACCTAGGTTTGGACTTGAAATATAATCACAAGCTACCTTGCCGAAAACAAAGTAGGCACCAAGGAGAAATGAGGAGGTGAAAATCAAAACGCAGTTTTTGACTTTGTGACATAGCAGCTTGTCAATTACTTGACAATCAAATTGTATTTTTTACTAAGTGACAAGCTTCTATGACAAAGTCAAAAACTGCGTTTTGATTTTCGCCTCCTCAAGTATTAGCACCTAGTTTTGTTAGTCAAGTCTTTAGTCTTTTAACAATGCAGTGTAGATTTGGAAAGATAATATCTAGATTCATTTCAATAGGTCAATAATTTCAATTTCATTTCAGAATCAGATTCTTTATAGGAACTTCTACCAACCATTATCATTCTTACGTCGAAATTGAGAATATCAGGTTAAATTCCGATAAAAAAATGTACCTCTATAAATTATAATCCATTGTTCTTTACGCAATTTTTGTGGATTAATTAAATTAGAAAGTATAGATACTGCCTACAAATTTATTAAAATATTATTTATGGCTTAAAGATAGGACTTTTCACAGATAACAATAAAATAATAGAAATGTTTAGTTTCATTTCCTCGAGATAACTACTATTCCAGATATTACTATACTCGTCTAAGCCTTATAGTAAGAAGAGTAAGAAGAGTGCTAAGATTTCAGTCTCACATTTTCAAAATACCCACTTAACACGTTCGCTGCCACCGACTCCGATCGGAGCCAGGCGTCTCCTTGCGCATGTGCCGCGGACTCCGATCGTAGACAAACTGTTTCACATTAAAATTAGCCAGTATTGCCGGGTTTGTAGTTGAGTAAACATATAGAGGTGGGCATATGACTAAAGGTACGTTAAAAGCAAGGGTGCAGGCGGTTTAGATTTTTTTAAAGTTTTTGTGGGCATGCAAATAATTTAAAAAAAAAGTGTTAGCACACTAGACAACCTAAAGTTTTTGCATCGGTAGTGAACGTGTTAATAATAATGATCTTAGATTCTGACAAGAAAATTTTTCGCACCAAAGTACTAGGCGATAAACTGAAAAAAAAATTAAAATATACAATAGATATTAATATTATATTAATATATTATTTATTCTGTCCTTGCATGCTTACTTGCACAATAACACAATAATAATGAACTAAGGGTGGCGGCCAGGGGCGACAACAACTTGAAAAGCAGGTTATCGCCCCTGGCGTCCCCTTAGTCTGGCACTGGATTTTAAGCATTGCAATATAACTGTATAACTCCAAAGCTTAGGAAAAGATAAAAAGTAAATGAATCCCTTTTGAAAAATGCCCAAGTTATAGCGATAACGAAAAGCATATAATTAAAACCAAGGTGCCCCACTTTTTTGCTCGGTGCCCCTTGAAATTGTAACCGATTTTCAAAAAACTGGAATTTACGTAATCCCCACGATTTAAATTTGTCCTCAGATGAATCCGAAAAAGTTTACTTTTTTGGGTTCGTATAACCCATCTCTAATAAAAACCGGCATTTACTCAAAATCTACGCGGTAGAAAGTTTTTTTAATTGAAAATTCGATTTCAGCACGCAAAAATAATTAAGGCGTGATAGGTTTAGTCCTTGGACTTTTTCAAATTATTTACAAAATCATTATATTACAGAAAACATTTTTTAAATTCAAAAAAATATTAAACTACAAAAAATTTTATTTATTTTTGTAGTGACACTAAGTCACAAGCCTTGTTATCAAAAAAATCAATTTTCGGGAAATTATACTGATTCTTGTTAAGTTTTTCACAAAAAAAAATAATAAAACGATACATTAGATGAATAATAATAAAGAAATAACTAATTTTAAACTCATAAAATTTTCGAAATAGTAGTTTTCGTAACGAGTAAGCGACTTTAGTCCTTAGTGCACGAGAATTAAGTTTTTTTGACGACGCGAAGCGAAGTCAAAAAATCATTCGAGTGCACTAAGGACTTGTCGCAAACGAGTTGCGAACAACATTTTTTGTTCGATCTACAGTCTAGACTCTTTAAAAATGTATATTTTAAAGAACGGCCTGTGTTTAATTTTGACATTTTAATTCAAACTTTTATAAACGTAAAACCACTTTTGTCAAAATCAAAGCTATGTGTACTCGTTTGTATAAATGAGTGTGTATAGTTGTCATTTCATTCAAATATGCACTATGGACTCGTGCGATAGAAATATATCCAAACGAGGATATATCGTGAACATGCATTTTTCTTTATTTCGTGTACACTAGGTCGTACGAAATAGTAGTTTTCGTAACGAGTAAGCGACTTTAGTCCTAAGTGCACGAGAATGAAGTTTTTTTGACGACGCGAAGCGAAGTCAAAAAATCATTCGAGTGCACTGAGGACTTGTCGCAAACGAGTTGAGAACAACATTTTTCGTTCGATCTACAGTCTAGACTCTTTAAAAATGTATATTTTAAAGAACTGCCTGTGTTTAATTTTGACATTTCAAACTTTTATAAACGTCAAACCACTTTTGTCAAAATCAAAGCTATGTGTACTCGTTTGGATAAATGAGTGTGCATAGTTGTCATTTCATTCAAATATGCACTATGGACTCGTGCGATAGAAATATATCCAAACGAGGATATATCGTGAACATGCATTTTTCTTTATTTCGTGTACACTAGGTCGTACGAAATAGTAGTTTTCGTAACGAGTAAGCGACTTTAGTCCTAAGTGCACGAGAATGAAGTTTTTTTGACGACGCGAAGCGAAGTCAAAAAATCATTCGAGTGCACTGAGGACTTGTCGCAAACGAGTTGAGAACAACATTTTTCGTTCGATCTACAGTCTAGACTCTTTAAAAATGTATATTTTAAAGAACTGCCTGTGTTTAATTTTGACATTTCAAACTTTTATAAACGTCAAACCACTTTTGTCAAAATCAAAGCTATGTGTACTCGTTTGGATAAATGAGTGTGCATAGTTGTCATTTCATTCAAATATGCACTATGGACTCGTACGATTGAAATATATCCAAACGAGGATATATCGTGAACATGCATTTTTCTTTATTTCGTGTACACTAGGTCGTACGAAAAAATATTTTGATGTACTTTTAGGCAATTTATTAAATTTTTAAGCTTTCGAATTGAATATTATTTAGTAAATAAACAATTATTATTATTATTATTATTATTATTATTATTATTATTATTATTATTAAATAAAACCTAATATACTATCCAATACGAAGCATTACATATATTTCGTGCTTGAAAATTTATTAAATTGTTTAAACTAAGTACATAATTTATTGTTTATCATTTGTTGAATGTCGCCTGGAATTCTAGAAGGTGTGAATTTTGCAACAAAAATCCTAAACCGTAATAAACGGAATTGAATTAGATGAAATTAAAAAAGTATCATTAGAAATTGTAGAATTTTATTGTAATTTCACAAAAATCGCTAAATTTATATTGGATAATTAATTTTAAACCTTTTTTCTTTGTTTTTACCAAGAACTTAGATTATTAGAGTTTTCAAGAGTCTTTATAATAGTATTTAAAAAGGTTAATTTAAACCATACCTGAATACTTATTAATTATCTGGGTATAATGGTTGATCATAAACTAAAGTGGTATCTTCTATTATAACTAATCAAGTGTTCGTCACTTGCTTTCAACATGCACTCTGTTTTAATTTGAATAGGGTTCCTAAAGAAAGTGGCATTAAAGTTATTTAAGTTTAATGTCATTTTATTTAGGGTCCTTAGCTTATAGAAACTATAATTATTTTTTTTGTTACAGAAAAATGGCTGCCTTTACGAACACCTTCGATGGGGAGAAGCTTTCGTCATAGTTTACTCAGTGATAGACAAACACAGCTTTAGTGAAGCACAGGAAATTTTAAATCAGCTAGTCAAATTGAAGCTACCTACTTATTACACCAGTCTTTTACTAGGAAATAAAAGAGATTTGGATCATGCAAGGTAAACTTTCGTAGACTATTTCGTTGTATCAGAATAACAAGGTTTTAACAGATTCCAGTAATTGTCAGTATGTTTTTACATCGGCAAGTGCTACTAAGAGTGCCGATGTATTCAAATCTTCACCGAAAAGTAAAAATCTTTTTTTCACATTTCTCGACGTTTTAGATTATTCGGAGTCGAAATCAGTAAAAAAAATCCGTCGTCTGTCTGTCCGTCTGTATGTCTGTAAACTCCATAACTCCATTTCTAAATAAGATATCGACCAGCGGTTTTTTGCAAATTGTTTATAATGGTATTTTGAAGAGCTGATTAGATTTTGGGGGTAAACGATTGGGGGTAAGGGGGTAAAAATGGGGTAAAACTCCTATTTCTAGCGTTTTTTGGTTATAATTAAGGCAATTATTATTGTATTTTATTAATGTAGCACTTATATCAAAGGTAATTTTAAATTAGTCAAAAAATGTTACAGACTATTTTTTCCTAAAATACATTGTTTTCGAGATATTTGCGTTTAAAGCAGTAAAACATTTTTTAGCGTATCTCACTTATTTATAACCCGATTTCAAAAAATTATAATTAAAATGAAAGCTGTTTTTAAACCCCATAAAAAATGCTATATAGTTTTTTGCTAGCTGGTCTATAGTAAATTTAAAATCCTTTACCTTGAATAGTTAAAACTTTTTATAGATATTATCTAATAATAATGAGCTTTTTTTTTTCACAATGTCAGTTGAAACCTTGTTGTTCTGATACGACGATTTGTATAAGGCATATCTCAATGATCTAGCATCGGTTTAAGCTTTGTGGTTATATCCCAACTTTTATGTTATAGGCTAAAAGGGCTATAACTTATAGCCCTTAACCTAACTATTATTATACCTTTAGGATATAGCAGCTGCTATTTATGTCTGAAGACATCGCAAATATTTTAGAAATTAAAAAACACCTCGCAAGTAAAGATATCTTAAGTATTTTTTTAATTAAATTGTACAAATGAATAAAAATATTTGTTGAGAATCCCAAATCATGAAATACAATAAACATGCCCACCAGATACTTAAACTGATAAGAAAATTGATACAAAAAATGAGAGAAAGTCCACTAAATACAAAATACCGTTTAAATAACATTTTAACAGTATCTTCTTCTTTTTTAAAAATCAGATACAATACATTACTTAATATATATGCTCCACTTCCGTGATATCTTGATCAAATTATATCTAAACTAGATGAAACGTTGCAAGCACCCTGTCAAAACATCGGCACTATTGTACACTAGAGCCATCTAGTTTGCAAATTTCAAACTAGGTGTTTTGTTTGATTTTAAATTCTGTATCTTTAAAACATTATATAATAGCAAAAAACTGTATATAACATTTTTTATAGGGCTTAAAAAGAGCTTTTATTTAAAATATAATTTTTTGAAATCGGGTTATAAATATGTGAGATATGCTAAAAAAACCTTTTACTGCTTTAAACGCCAATATCTCGAAAACAATACGTTTTAGAAAAACGTTGTTTATAACATTTTTTGACCAATTTAAAATTATCTTTTATATAAGTGCTAAACTAACCAAATACAATAATAATTGCCTTAATAATAATAATAAACAAAAAACGCTAAAAATAGGAGTTTTACCCTATTTTTACCCCCTTAATCCCAATCGTTTACCCCCAAAATCTAATCAGCTCTTCGGAATACGATAAGAAACAATATGCAAAAAACCGCAAGTCGATATCTCATGTAGAAATGGAGTTAACACCCAGAAGGGGATTTCAAAAAATTATACTTTAAATAAAAGCTCTTTTTAAATAATAAAAAATGTTATATACAGTTTTTTGCTAGAATATAATGTTTTAAAATACAGAATTTAAAATCAAACAAACTACCTAGTTTTAAATTTGCAAACTAGATGGCTCCAGTGTACAATAGTTCCGATGTTTTGACAGGGTGCTTGCAACGTTTCATATAATAATAAATTCTTCAATGGAAAATATTAAAAAAATTAAACATAATTTTTATCCCGTACTAATCATTTAAAGTAAATACATAATAAAATAATTTTGGTTACTTTTTTCCCGTTTCTTTTTTTCCGTTTTATGTGGTTTTTAGGTTTGACAGTTATATTTTATAAAACGGTTCTTTCAGTGTACAGAAAAGCATAAAATAGAAGAACTTTTTTAATGATATCTACTTGTATCAAGGCGGCCGAAATTATCTCCAACGCCATCTTAATAGGTGTACATTTAAGAGGATTAAATATTTGAATAACAGTTGAAACCGAAAGTCAAAATCAAGATAAACAAACATACAAACAAGAATCGATTAATTTACTTTTGTGATTATATTTTTAATTGGTGTGTTTGAAATGTCCTGCCCAATGGGCATTGATTGTTGGGTAATGCATGGGTGCAACCAGAAGTTCATTCTTGAAAGGGATTAGTTCAGGTCCTTAACCTATATGGAAGGATTAGTGTAGTGGACTACCGCGTCGTACTTGGCGAGTTTACTACCCAAATAGCGTGAGTTCGATTCCTACCGGCGCCAATTTGCCTTTTTCAGTTAATTAATAATTTAAATTTGGCGAAGGCATAAGTGAAGCGGACACTCCCTATAAATTGGTTCGAAAGTCAATTAAAGCCGGTGGTTCCTTTGCAAGTCTTGGACTTAGGGGATGCTTAATTAAGTAGAATAGTATGAGGTTAAACAAAAATGTAAATGTAAATATAGGTACAGGTTATAAGGCTAATATATTAGCTTTAATTAGCTAATTATTAGCTATTACCTATTATGCAGGGTGATCAATAACTGGCATTCCAAAATTTAAGAGGTGATTCTACATCCAAAAATGTCAAAAAAAGTTCCTATAAAGGTTGGTCTGGAAATAAGCCCTAAGGGAGCTACGGCCCTTTAAAATTGTAATAAAAATAATGTTTTTAATTAATAACTCTGGTATCCTTTAAGCTAGAGCGACGAGCTTTTGCATGTATCCTAGTATTAATAAGGACAATAAATAAGTTTATGTTAATTTATTTTTTTGAATTTATCCAGAGGCGTCTAGGCAGACAAAATATGTGAGGATTAACACATTTTTGCCCCAAACTTTATGTGTAGTTTTTTTGGATTTTTTGTAAAAAATATAGATTTGTTGAGTAAAAATACATAAAAGTCATATAGTGTAACACTGTAGGAGCAACAGTTTTCAAAAAAAATGTAATTAAGAGGAAGGAGATTTTGTGCCACCAAAAACGTTACTTTTTAAAAGGCTATTACTCCTTTAATAATTAATTTAGGTGTTTTGGTGAAGAACGCTTTTTTGCTCAGTTTTAAATGAAGAATCACCCTGCAGCATTAAAATTTTATCGATGCTCTTATTTGTTCCCCATTTAATATGTCATCTTCGGAGGGCCGTAGCTCCTTAGGGCTTATTTCCGGACCACCCTTTATAAAAACTTTTTTTATAGTTTTGGATGTAGAATCGCCCCTAAATTTTGGTATGGCAGTTACTGATCACCCTGTAGGTTACCTAATTTTTCTACCTTTTAATATAAAACCAAATTCAAATATCATCCTAGACAAAAGTTTCATGAAAAAATAAGCAACTTTTGTTTTTTTCCAAATGTCCGTCTGTCCGTCCGTTCGTCTGATGTCACGTTTTTGTGTACACGATAACTCAAGAACAAATAATCCGATCGACTCGAAATTTTCGAAATAAATCAAGTTCTATGAGGGGAAGATCCTATTGTTTTTGAAAGTAAACCCCCCAAAATAAAAAAGTTATAGGAGGTTAAACTTTTAAAAAAATCGAAAATAGCTGAAAGAAAATTTCGATTAACTTGACTCTTTTAGGAAAAATTACTTTTATTATAAGGATCAATTCTACCAATTTCAAAAGTAATCGCCCCAAAAACAAAAAAGTCATGGGGGTGGTAAACTTAAAAAAAAAAAGAAAAAAAACTATAATTTTCATTTTTTTTTTGTTTTTTTTGTTTTTCGTTAAAAGAAAATTAAAAAAAAAATGAAAAATTTTGTAAATTTTTTTTTTTGAAATATATTTATTTTTTTTCTTATTGGAAAAATTTCGTTTTTCGCAAAAAGAAAAAAAAATTGATTTTTTTTTTGAATTTTGTTTTTTTTTGAAAAATAACTCACTGCAGTGCACTGGTAAAAGATTTACTAAAAAAATCATAGACTAAAATCTATTTGCAATTATGGCGAAGGCGCATATTAGGAAAATATTAAGACTTAGTTTCCCAACTAACAATTTAAGCTCTATAAAAGTTGCCGAAACCTAAAACGAACTTCTTTATAACACCTTTAGTAACTTTAGTTGTTCACAACACTACAAAATGCTTGTTGGGTATGCTGGCAGCAACTTGCTGCAAAAAATCTGCCCCCCTCCCCTCGTAACAGGGGGAGGCCGGGCCCCCGTCGGAATATTGTCTATACCTACTATTAAATATTATAAAAACTTCACAATTTTTAAATATATTTTAAGTCTTTTTTCATATATAAATATAAAATTATCTTTTAAGTAATTTTTATTTACTTGAAAAAAAATTGCCCCCCAAAAGTCGGCGCATATGGTTATGGGGTTAAATGAAAAGCTGTTTCAAACCAGACTTAAGACTGATATTTTTATTATGCTGAAAATCTAATGTTTTTTATTCTTCTTAAGGCAAATTTGTGTCGACGATGGCCACGAAGTCTCCCTGCAATACGGATGTCAATTTTACGAAGTCAGCGCCGCCGAGAACTACGCGGGGGTGTCTTTGGCATTTCAGTCTTTGCTCAGAGAAGCCAGGTCCGTCCAGTTGCTGAAGGCCCTTCCAATTAGGAGGAAATTGGGAGTAAACAGCGTTTCCAAGGTTTTGGGCAACATATTTGGGAAGAATTCCAAAGGAGATAGGAAGAAAAGACCAAGTCTTAGCATTTAAATACAGGGCGATCGGAGTAACTTGTTTCTCTTTTGAGCGTTAACCTTTACTGCTACTTTACTGTTACCCTAAAAATTTTACCATCGGTATATGTGACAACGCTATGTCGTATTTTTTATTTTTTTTTTTTTTATAATCAACCTTTTTTAAGGTACTGTGACTCTTGTCAGAGGTATGAATTTCCCAAATTAGGCTCGAAAAGAGAATAAAGTCGGTATATAAGATACCGGTATCGGTTAAAGGATAATGAGCTCAAAGGAAGAAAAGTTAAGTGAATCACTTTGTGCATGGTTGTCTTAGGATTATTATTTTATGTTCAAAAGTTCCTTATTTATTAAGATACCTAATAAATTAGTAAAAGAATCATAACACCATATAGAATATTAAGATCATAACACAAGACTGAACAATTTAAAAAATATGCAAAATATAAAAAAGGTATACCAGGCATAGTATGCCTTAAACAAAAATTCATCTATAATTATTACGTATAAAAAAAATATTTTATATTGTCTTAGGTGCCATGAGAATATATTTTTTAATATTTTAGTTTTTACTTTTTTTAATTCACAAAAGTACCCTGTTCAAAATTTCCTATAAGTTCCATATATGAAATTTCCACGTGGATCCATTTAGGATTTTTGTCGCTTTCCTAGTGATTCCACAAGTAAAATTTTCTTTAAATTGTAGGAATTTTAAGGAATTTTCTATATGGTACCACAAACGGAAATTTTCAGATAAGTTAGACTGGAAATTTGTAGGATATTTTCCAAAATAAAAAATGTGGGATTGAAAAAGACTTCCTAAAAATGGAAACGGTTGGAAAAGTCCAAACCTAAAGGTTTTGGAAGGAAAATTCCTAGTTTGAAATTAAATTCCGATATTTCCTATATAAACCACGAAATTCCACAATTATCTCCTACAATTTCCAACATTACCGCGATGGGGTTTTCGAGTGTGAAGTCATAGCTCTCAGTAATAATCCGTCATATCTCCGTAATTAAAATTCAGGATTTTGGAGTCAATATCTCCAAACTATAAGATGTCAAAATATGCCCATATTTAAACAGGGCATAAAAAGAAATTACACATTAAAACTTTGATATGATAATAATTATAATAATTATAAACTGATCAAAAAAAGTTAAGGATATTTTGGTTTCTCCGAGAAAAAATAATCGAAAAACAAAAAATGGCCCGCCGCTGTCTCATTATTTTATTAATATCTCTACTCTAAATTTCTCTACTTCCTAACATCCCTACTCCATAACATCCCTACTCCACAACAACTCTACTCCGTAACATCTCTACTCCATAACATCTCTACTCCGTAACAACTCTACTCCACACTATAGACACTCGATTAGCCACTTGTCTTAACTCAAAAGAATATTTGTCACTGTCAAAAATGAATTCAGTTTATTATTTACTTACATATTAGAGTACGCGGTCATTGTTGCTTTTAGAATAATTCATTTATGATTATTCTAGATTACGTTTTCTACGAAAAAAATAAAATAATCTAGAAGAAGATTCTTTGTTCTTTGAACTCATTTATTATTAAGTGGCTAATAAAGTGCATATAGTGTGGAGTAGAGTTGTTACGGAGTAGAGATGTTATGGAGTAGAGATGTTACGGAGTAGAGTTGTTGTGGAGTAGGGATGTTAGGAAGTAGAGAAATTTAGAGTAGAGATGATAGTCTGCCTTTTATTTAACTGTATTGAACATGTCTGGAACATGCTTGGTAGATCAGTAATTGATAGTCAACCACATTTTCATGACGTAAAGAAACCAACAAGTTCTTCCGCATTTATGGGATGTTTTTGACCAAGATCAGTTAAATCGCTTAATTTTAGACATGCCTCGGCGGGTTGAAGCGGTGTTGGCTACTGTAGTAATTCTACCTCTGTAACAGAGGTAAAATTACTCTCTATTAATTAATTTTCAGTTTTCAAAAATAGGTTCTCTTTTGTTACATTAAGGAAAACATGTTGTTAAATCCCGAATATAAATATTTTTGAATTGATTAAATTTATTTGTTTTTTAGAAATGATTAGAGAATATGGACATTTTATGATTTTTTTCCTAAGCTATTTTTTTTTTTTTTTTTAGAGAAAGCACCATTAACAATATCCTTAACTTTTTTCGATCAGTTTATGTAATTATAAATGATAGATATATGGTTATTTATATTATAATTTAGTATTTTTAACATAATATTAGGTAGTTTAATTTAGGTGGCATTTGGAACCTATTTTTTTTAATTAATATTGCTATAATAGGATATTTTAGTTTTGTAAAAATGTATTATAAGTATATTTTGTATATATATATAAGATTACATTTTATAAATAATTCTATGTATTTTTTTGCTAAAATTATAAGCAAAATTACTTTAAAAAAATGTGTTTAATTAAAAAGAAAAAAAAACCTTTAATGGATCCAGAATGTAGTTTTCACTAACCTAATATTGGGGACTGTGGCTTATGACACATTGGCTTCCAAGAATATGCCAAAATATCGACAGGAATAAGGGTTTTAAAAAATGATCCCCACTAGCTTACAAAGATAAGTGAAAAATGAAAAAATTATTTTGTATTATCTATAATCAAATATATTGTATTAACATTAATTTATTTTTTAATACATGATTGTCTTATTTAGATTTGGAAAATGTACTTAATATATCGATCTCAATTGATTTTTGTATTTAATGAAATGTATAATTTGATAGTAAAGCCTATTTGCAATTTTATTTTATAAATTTTTTTACCCAACTTGCTCTTTTACATTAGTGTAAAAATATGTACTTTTATTACCTAATAAAAATTATAAAAAAATATTTGTTTTACTTAGTTCAACATAATCCATTCTGTCAATATTAGTAACCTACATAATATATTAAGATATTATCTAAATTAATTATAATTATTAACCCCTCAATGAACTTGCCCAAATTAACTCGTTGAAAGTAGGTTGGCTCTTTTCCGCTTACCAGAGTTAGCTCGGGCGAACTTATACTTGTAGAAAATGAAGTTCAACATTACTCGTTATTGCCGTTCATTGTAGACTAAAAATGAAGAAAAAATTGGTGAAAAATTAACCACTTTTCTGAAAAAAAGTGGTATGTTAAGGGGTTAAGTAGCATTTTTATTGTATTTATGCCAATACATATAACTTCTTAATTAATTCTGTGGCTTTTGGAGAGGCATGTAGCATGAACAAAACACTACAGGGTGCTAATGAGATACCAGGGTTGCAAAACTAAATCTGAGATTAGCCTTTAAATAATGTGAAATATCCAGCCTAAACTTTTTTGGTAATAGTTAGGCACCCCTGGACTGCAAATAAAAATTTTGCATTCAAACCCACCATGTTTAGCCTAAAGCTTAAACAGAATACTATGTGTTTCCCTGGTATGGTCTGAATCATGATGAACTAATTGTGTGGTTTATGGCTAAATTCTTTTTGGCCACAGGCCTAAACGCAATCCCTACCAACGTGACGTGACTGTGTTTGCTGGGATACCACAGATTTCACATATGTATGTGAAATCTGTGTGGGATACTTAAAAATATACATACACAATCCTTCCTTTTGTAAATTTCAACATTTTTCACCAAAGAATCCAGAACAAGAAAAAATACCAAAAAACATCTCTTTTTGCTTGGCGTTGTGAAACGTTTCCCCCAATTTCAATCCCAAAAAACATCCAAGTCACTGACCGTCACTGACGTTAAATCGGTACATTAGAACTACTCGAACTAAGATTCGTTAAATAAATCTCAAAGATTACAGTTACCTGTTATTAATTGTAGTTGACAGTTTAACGTGTAGAGGTCGCCACTGTGTACTTTTTAAAACCTTTACTTATTTCTGGATTCTACTATGTTAAGTTGGCAAACTTGTAGAAGCCTTTTGACGTTCTGTCAAAAATCAGTTGAGTTCTTCCAATTTGCAAATGTGTCGCGGATCAGTTTTTTGTAATTAATTTGTGAATAGTTTTTTTTATAAAAGTGTGTTGTCCAAAAAAGTGTTAAAAAATGTACTAATTATTACAATAATAATAAATTGTAACCATGATTATTTTGTTTACGATACAAAAGTTCGTGTTAATAAATAGGTGAAATGGAAGATTATGAGGATGAACCTGATATAAATGAACAAATATTCCATAATAATGTCCGAGAACAGATTGTAAGTTAATTCAAAATTGTATTTTAATAAAATAACCATAAAGTTTGATAAAACATTTTTTCCAAATTTTGAACTACACGCATTTATTTTAGTACATTACTCTTTTCTGAAGAACTGGACATTTATAGACAACTATAACTATAAACTTTACCTAGTTTTAAACATGCATAAAATAATCCTAGTAATTATTTGTTTAGCTTGAAGCTAATAATAATTTAAAAGCTTGTGAAGTCATGTAAAAATAGCAGCAATGCAGAGGTTGATGAACAAGTTTTTTATAAATAGAACAAAAACATAATTTTTTGTTGTAAACTTGTTCTCAGTTGGTCTATTTATATTCATGCATTTGTGCATGTTTTATCATACAAATGTACTATTCATTTTACCTGCAAACATCACCAGAATTGTAGAATGAAAGCAGGGATCACAGGGTATGGGTGCCAGTTTGGTGAATGAACGAGATCTTTTTTTTGCCATTAATTTTTTGCTGGCATATAGTAGTAAAGAAGGGAAGGACAAATCTGGTAACAAAACCATATGATCCTTTTTGTCTGCCCTGAACATACTCAGCATTTTTAACAAGGATTTTTTCCTCAAACCCCAAGACCTACAGTTTTACAAGGAATCCAAACACCAGTTATTCAGTCTCAGTGTTCTAAATTTTTGGGCCCAAATTGGTCCTGTGTGCTCTCTGGGTAGTCACTTTCTGGAAATATCAGGGAAAAATAGTGTAAAAGAATCTTTTCAAAAGATAAACATTTTATAAAAAATTACAAAATTAAAATTGAAAGGAAAAAGTTCTGAGCACCCCGACTCTGGAAGGGTTACATTATAACCAGTGCTGTGAACAAGGGCACCTCAGTGAAAAAAAAACTGAGTAAAAAAACTATTTAAAGAAGGGGGTAGAGGCATTTTTATCTAAAAAAAAAATTAACAAAGGTGGAAGACTGTTTACTTAGAGGATTTTTCATATACAGTGCCCTGGAATTAAGGATAACGCAAAGGAGGAGTAGGGGGGGGGCGAGGACCTTTTATTTATTTCTAGGTCAGTTGTGAAAATTTGACTTAGTAAAGTAAAGAGGAAGGGAAGGGATTTTTTATATTTAGTTTGGAATTTCAAAAAAGTTATAGTTACTTAAAATTTGCCTTATAAATAATAGTCCAAACCATTATAATGTAATATTATTGCAGGGTTCATACAGATCAGGTAAAAGTCATCTGGAAAACCTGGAATTTAGCTACTTTTTGCCTAAAGTCAGGGGAAATATTAAAAATCATGAAGCTGAAGTTTGCAACGTTTTTTTGCAACGAAAATTCAAATAGTCTATTAAAGCACTTATTCCATAACACGTTTTTAGCGCACTAGTACTTTAGAAAACTCACCGCAAGCGGCTTGTTTTCTAAACTTGTACTCGTGCTCTAAAAACGTATGTTACGAACTAGTACTTTAATATACTATTTGAATTTTCGTTGCAAAAAAACGTTGCAAAGTTCAGCTTCATTAAAAATCTTCAAACAGGGAATTTTGGCTATTTACAATTTTTTTGGCAGGATCCAAATAAGGTCATCTGATTCCTTTTTAAAACTAATTAAGTTTACAAAATAACCGCTATTTAGCGATTATAGACACGATATTAAAAAATTATTGATATTTTTACGTTTGACGCAGGGAATTTCATAGTTTTTGGTCAGGGAAAACCTGGAAACGACAGGGAATTTGAAAATTTAATAATTGTAGGAACCCTGTATTGTTTATTTATAGTTTAATTAATGAAGCTGAAGTTTGCAACGTTTTTTTGCAACGAAAATTCAAATAGTTAATATTAAAGCACTTATTCCATGTTTTTAGCGGACTAGTACTTTAGAAAACTCGCCGCAAGCGGGTTTTTTTCTAAACTTGTACTCGTGCGCTATAACTTATGATATGAAACTATTATTATTATTATTAATATTATTATTATTATTATTTATTATTATTATTACAACAGTAAGCGGCTATAAGCCGATGAAACCGTTTTTATACAAATTAATTTAAAAATAAAAAAGTTATATATCACAATTTATCACATTATTCAAAAATAAATAAATATCTAAATAAAATTCAAATTAAGATTAAAAGTTTTTTTTTTTTTTTTTTTTATCACAAGAATATCTAGGTTGGAAAATGTGCCCATTGATTTCTACCCCTCTCCAATTCCTTGTCCAATCTATTTTTGAACTGATTTACAGTCCTGGATTCCACTGTGTCAACACTTAAGCCATTCCACTGGTACACGACTTTATTAGTTAGGAAGTTTTTTCTGGGTAACTTGGCACACCGTTCTTTGGTTAGTTTCTTATTATGGCCTCTTAAGTTAGGGTTATTATTCAGGTGAAAAATGTTGAGCTCAACCGAGTAGTAGTTGCTTAGTATCTTATACGTCTGAATGAGGTCACCTCGAGATCTTCTGGCTGCCAGGGTAGTTAAGTTCATATGCGATAGGCGTTCTGGGTAAGGTAAGTCTCTCAGCTCTGGAGGAATCTTGGTTGCCCTTCTTTGAACTCCTTCAAGTAGTTCTATATCCTTTGCATAATATGGGTTCCAGACACATTCAGCGTATTCGATAATAGGTCGGACGTACGTTTTGTACAGTTTGGCTATAGTGTTCGCAGAGTGATCTTTAAATGCAATTCTAATTAAATATAACATTGAGTTAGCCCTTTTGACTATTCTGGTTATATGCTGATCCCATTTTAAATCAGATGATATATCAATACCAAGGTCTTTTTGTGTCTGGACTACCCTTACTGGTTCACCATTTAACCTGTATGTTAAATTAGGATTTTTTGGACCTAAATGAAGAATGGAGCATTTATTCGTGTTTAGTGACATAAGCCAGAGTTGTGCCCATCTCGTGACTCTCTCAATATCTTCAGAAAATAAGGCAGCATCTGTGAGCGGATTGCAAAACATTTTGGCATCGTCAGCAAAGAAAAGTATGTAGGCAAGAATAGCATCAGCAAGGTCGGATATATATACTAAAAAAAGTAGAGGGCCCAACACCGATCCCTGTATTACCCCGCTTAGTATGTTTCTAATTTCTGAGAATATATTATTAAATTTGACTCTAAACTTTCTGCTCCTTAAGAATTCCCGTAGCCAGTCCAGTATGCATCCTCTAACACCAAAATGATTAAGCTTCAACAACAATCTCTTGTGGGGAACCTTATCAAACGCTTTTTCAAAATCGAGGTACAATATATCAGTAGGAAGCCCTTGGTCGTTATTTTCTGTCCACTGGTTCACACATTGTAATAAATTAGTTTCGACTGATCGTTTTGGTAAAAAGCCATGCTGGGATTGGGAAATAACACCATTTTGAAGCAGAAAATCTGTTAGCTGCTTCACAATGATTTTCTCCATGCATTTACACAAATTGGATGTTAAGCTAATCGGTCGGTAATTACCGGGTCGATGTTTGTTTCCTTGTTTGAAAATCGGTACGATATATGATGTTTTCCAGTCCTCAGGTATGGTACCATTAGTCATACTATTCTCCATAGCCAGAGCCAAGGGTTCTGCGAGGGTATCGACACATTTTTGCAGTAGAAGTGCAGGTATGCCATCAGCACCCGGGTTTGAATCCTTTTTTAAGTTGCTGATTGCCTCCTTCACGTTCTCCGGGGTAAAAGTAACTTCGGTTATGGATGTGGCTGAATATGTGGCCTGAGACATAACTGGAAGTGGACCATCCGGCTCTCTTGTGTACACACATTCAAAGTAGGTTGCAAACGCCTCAGCAGATTCGTCAGAAGACATCATGCGACCATCATCATTCTGCAAGGCAACCTGACCTGCATTCGACTTAAGGGATCGTTTCACGTAACTATAAAACTTTTTGGATGATGCGGTAGCTATCTCATTTTCATACCGCTTTCTAGCATCTGCAAGTTGCCTTTTTGATCTATTGTTTTGTTCTCTGTAAAGTGTAGCTTGAGACCTGTCCTGGACATATTTATCCCACAATTTCCTTTTATAGTCAATGGCTTTAAACAATGTTTGGTTTATCCAAGGCTTTTGTGGATTGTATTTAACAGTGTGAAACGGTACATAAATATATATTGCCTCCGTAATTACTTTACAAATATCATTTAAAGTTATGTTACTGCTGACTAGGTTGTCTGTGAGATACTGCTTAATGTTATCATAATTAGCCTTCCAAAAGTTGCGTTTTCGTACTTTATGAGTCGGTTTATGATTAAGTTTAATTTGTGATGTGAAAAGGATCACTATATGGTCACTAAGACCAAGGGGTGCCTTTTGCTTAAGATCACAGACAAGTTTTTTATCGTTGACCAAGATTAAGTCAAGCAGGGATTCCTCAGCACCTCGTTTTCTGGTTATAAAGTTCACAACTTGTACTGCATTCATGGTTTTATATGCTTCCAGAAAGTCATATGCAACCGCTTCATTCTTTGTTAATGACAGATTATTCCAATTAATGTCAGGGTAGTTGAAATCCCCACATATGTAGGTTGGTAGATTACTAGATACTGCACGGTTTATGACTTCAATCATGTCATTATTTGCTTGGATTGCTGTACTTTTACTTCTGTATATGCATAGTATTTGGATTTTTTCCTTGCTTATCTGTGCTTGGACCCATATGAAGTTCATATCTTCTGACATAGTAAAATCGTTTACTTCTATGATATGTAAAGAGTGACCATGTAGGGTATTTTTATGATAAATACATACACCCCCTCCTTTTTTATGTTCACGATCATTTCTGTGAACGATATAGCCTGAGATGTCGACCATATTATCCGGGATACAACTTTTTAACCAGGTCTCAGTAATTAAAATGAAGGTGGGTTTTTCTTTATTAGCATATGATCTTAGCTCATCCATTTTGTTCATTATGGAATTCGCATTGGTGTACAGGAAGATAATATTTAGTGTGTTGTTCATGCTTGGTTGCTTACTGTTGTCTGGGTTAAGTTTTTTGGCCCAGATTTGACTATTTTTGGTACTCCATCAAAGTATCGAAGAACTAAATTTTCATCTTCTTTCTTGCGCTCCTCCAGGGTAACAATTAAGGACCTAAGAAACTCTCTTTGAGCTGGAGTTAGTGCTTTAATATACTATTTGAATTTTCGTTGCAAAGAAACGTTGCAAACTTCAGCTTCATTTTAATTAGAACTTGTATAAGTTTTATTTATGTGGCTTAAAATATTCAAAAGAATATTAAATAATACCTTAGTAGTAAATAAATATATTATAGTCTTACAAGCAACTAACTATTCTTCTGCTAGCAAATTTTGCTTTTAGCATTTTCTGGAAATGTATGGAAAACTCTCGGGAAAACCGAAAAAAGGAAGGAAATTTTATTTTTAATGTTTAGCTGGACTAGCTGATATATTATGACTGGCTCAGTCTCAGTCTAGGGCTCAGAATGGGGGTGTCCCTATAAATACTACTAAATTAAACAAAATGTTTACTCTTTGACTTGACCTATTACAAGTAGACTACTAGGTTGAATAATTCAGTAATAGATAACAGTTAAATAATTAAAAATGAATTTCACGGATAATTAACAGTTGGTGCACCAGGTTATAATAGCGTGCCAAACAAAACAAATAAGAAAGGATATCTATTTTAAAATGTTTGTATTTTAAGACAATGATTTGAAATGTTTGTATATACATTTCACTGGGAACTAGATTAAAACTAATCTGTATAACATTATTTAAATATGTAATATTTATATTAAATTATATCATACAGAAAGACCTCGGTCGTTAGCCCTTTGGAAAATTTCCAATAAATATATTATTATTATAATTATTATTATATTACATGTTATACGGGTCTAACAATGAAAAACGATTGCAACAAAGACAAATAAGTGTTCCAAATAATTGGACTTACAATTTTTACTTCTGAGCGACCTCGAATGTATTTTTATGGCCAAGATGACTTTACTTATGAAGCTGAAGTTTGCAACGTTTTTTTGCAACGAAAATTCAAATAGTATATTAAAGTACTAGTTTCATAACATACGTTTTTATCGCACGAGTACAAGTTTAGAAATAAGCCGCTTATACTTCATATTAGATTTTACTTTCTACAAGGAAAGTCTTGTGTTATGTTTTTTTTACGTTTCTGGACGTTTTATATCAAAAAAATACGATATCCGTTAAAAAAAAATCTGTTTGTCGGTCTATGTGTCCGAGAAATTTTTGACCACGACAACTCAAGAACGCTTGGGCCTAAAGACTTCAAATTTGGACCATAGGTTGATTATCCAAAGTTCTAGGCTGTTTTTTTTTTGTAAAAATCGGGTTGGAGTAAAATGGGGTAAAAACAATTTTTTCAAAAACATTTTTTTTAAATTTATTTTTCGTTTTACTAAAAAAAAAACTTTTTTTGAAAAAAAAATTTTTTTTTTTTGAAAATTAAATTTTTTTTTTAGTTTTTGTCGAGGTTTTTGTTTTTTGTTTTTGATTTTAATAAACCTAGGCCTATAGGGAAATGTATTACTTTGCTGGCACCAGTATTTTCTATGTATGTACCTACCTGTACTTCCAATACCCACAATGCACAGGAAGTTGCTCTTATTTGATTAATTTGCAAATTACAAAACAGCTTCCCACAATGTATTGTTTTGTGCTTATCAAACTGTAACGCTGAGATAAAGTTAAAATATAAATTGCATGCAAATACGTGTACCTATTTATGATTTAAAATAATAACAGTTCATTTAATATCCTAAAATACCTACTGATTAAAATAGTTATAACTAGAGCGGGTAATCTTGGCAAAATTTCGGAAGTTCGGCTAATTACACAGGTTTACAAAAAAAGAGTCAGGACTATTTGACCGGACTATGGTATTCCTAGGTATTTTGGCGCCCTGAATCAGATCACGGGGTCAGTTTTGCCCCATCACGTCAGGAAAACGAGATTTCAAGGTCATTTGAGGTCAAAATGGTGATTTTTTGGAAGCGGCCCCGCGACAATATCTCAAGCGACCTGTTAACTTCACGGGTAACTGTGTAGGTCTTGAATACTTTCTGAACGTTGAGATGTTGTCCCGGGGCCGCTCCCAAAAAATCATCATTTTGACCTCCAAATGACCTTGAAATCTCGTTTTCCTGACGTGATGGGGCAAAACTGAACCCGGGATCTGATTTAGGGCGCCAAAATACCTAGGAATACCATGGTCCGGTCAAATAGTCCTGACTTTTTTTTGTAAACCTGTGTTATTAATAAAGCTGAAGTTTGCAACGTTTTTTTGCAACGAAAATTCAAATAGTATATTAAAGTACTAGTTTCATAACATACGTTTATAGCGCACGAGTAAAGTTTAGAAAACAATCCTCTTGCGGCGAGTTTTCTAAAGTACTAGTACGCTAAAAACTTGTTATGGAATAAGTGCTTTAATATACTATTTGAATTTTCGATGCAAAAAAACGTTGCAAACTTCAGCTTCATAATTACACAGGTTTACAAAAATAAAAAGTCACGACTATTTGACCGGACTATGGTATTCCTAGGTATTTTGGCGCCCTGAATCAGATCACGGGGTCAGTTTTGCCCCATCACGTCAGGAAAACGAGATTTCAAGGTCATTTGAGGTCAAAATGGTGATTTTTTGGAAGCGGCACCGCGACAATATCTCAAGCGACCTGTTAACTTCACGGGTAACTGTGTAGGTCTTGAATACTTTCTGAACGTTGAGATGTTGTCCCGGGGCCGCTCCCAAAAAATCATCATTTTGACCTCCAAATGACCTTGAAATCTCGTTTTCCTGACGTGATGGGGCAAAACTGAACCCGGGATCTGATTTAGGGCGCCAAAATACCTAGGAATACCATGGTCCGGTCAAATAGTCCTGACTTTTTTTTGTAAACCTGTGTTATTAATAAAGCTGAAGTTTGCAACGTTTTTTTGCAACGAAAATTCAAATAGTATATTAAAGTACTAGTTTCATAACATACGTTTATAGCGCACGAGTAAAGTTTAGAAAACAATCCTCTTGCGGCGAGTTTTCTAAAGTACTAGTGCGCTAAAAACTTGTTATGGAATAAGTGCTTTAATATACTATTTGAATTTTCGATGCAAAAAAACGTTGCAAACTTCAGCTTCATAATTACACAGGTTTACAAAAATAAAAAGTCACGACTATTTGACCGGACTATGGTATTCCTAGGTATTTTGGCGCCCTGAATCAGATCACGGGGTCAGTTTTGCCCCATCACGTCAGGAAAACGAGATTTCAAGGTCATTTGAGGTAAAAATTGTGATTTTTTGGAAGTGGCCCCGCGAAAATATCTCAAGCGACCTGTTAACTTCACGGGTAACTGTGTAGGTCTTGAATACTTTCTGAACGTTGAGATGTTGTCCCGGGGCCGCTCCCAAAAAATCATCATTTTGACCTCCAAATGACCTTGAAATCTCGTTTTCCTGACGTGATGGGGCAAAACTGAACCCGGGATCTGATTTAGGGCGCCAAAATACCTAGGAATACCATGGTCCGGTCAAATAGTCCTGACTTTTTTTTTGTAAACCTGTGTTATTAATAAAGCTGAAGTTTGCAACGTTTTTTTGCAACGAAAATTCAAATAGTATATTAAAGTACTAGTTTCATAACATACGTTTATAGCGCACGAGTAAAGTTTAGAAAACAATCCTCTTGCGGCGAGTTTTCTAAAGTACTAGTACGCTAAAAACTTGTTATGGAATAAGTGCTTTAATATACTATTTGAATTTTCGATGCAAAAAAACGTTGCAAACTTCAGCTTCGTAATTACACAGGTTTACAAAAATAAAAAGTCACGACTATCTGACCGGACTATGGTATTCCTAGGTATTTTGGCGCTCTGAATCAGATCACGGGGTCAGTTTTGCCCCATCACGTCAGGAAAACGAGATTTCAAGGTCATTTGAGGTCAAAATGGTGATTTTTTGGAAGCGGCCCCGCGACAATATCTCAAGCGACCTGTTAACTTCACGGGTAACTGTGTAGGTCTTGAATACTTTCTGAACGTTGAGATGTTGTCCCGGGGCCGCTCCCAAAAAATCATCATTTTGACCTCCAAATGACCTTGAAATCTCGTTTTCCTGACGTGATGGGGCAAAACTGAACCCGGGATCTGATTTAGGGCGCCAAAATACCTAGGAATACCATGGTCCGGTCAAATAGTCCTGACTTTTTTTTTGTAAACCTGTGTTATTAATAAAGCTGAAGTTTGCAACGTTTTTTTGCAACGAAATATCAAATAGTATATTAAAGTACTAGTTTCATAAAATACGTTTTTAACGCACAAGTACAAGTTTAGAAAACAAGCCGCTTGCGGCGAGTTTTCTAAAGTACTAGGCTAAAAACGTGTTATGGAATAAGTGCTTTAATACACTATTTGAATTTTGGATGCAAAAAAACGTTGCAAACTTCTACTTCATAATTATTAGGTCCGAAAATGACTTTAAACAATAAACTAAACTAAAAGTGTAGAAGATTTTAAGGTTATGGACCTGGAAAAACCTGGAATTTAGGTTGTCTAAAAAACACGTTGTCATTAAAAAAATATTTTTCAATATACTTATTTTGTTGGGCATACGATACAAATACAAAGGTTATCTTTAAATGTTGCTGCAATGAGTTTTTGCGAGGGGTTTATTTATTGGACAATCCTTGTACACCTATCCAACAATCCTTGACAATTCCTTATTCCACAATCATCTTCAATCCTCCAGAATCCTCCAAAATCATCTACAATCTTCCACAATCATCTGAAATCTTTCCACAATATTTAAAAATGTTAAAATTTTATACAATGTTTTACAATCTTTTTGACCATCTTTGACAATCTTTCACAATCCTTTGATCCTCACAATCCTTGTACACTTTTTTTCAATAAATAAACCCCAAGGGGTTCAATATACTAATTTTTTTTTTACAAATACAAAGATTATCTTTAAATGTTGCTGCAAAACTAGAAAACTGGTATATATTCGATTTTCTGGTATATATTCGAGACGAAAATATCCCGTCGTTATGGTAATGCCTTGTTTTTTTATTGGTTGAAAACGATATTATGATAGTTGAAAAAAATAGTCATTAAAATTATGTACAATCTTTCATAATCCTTTTGACAATCTTCCACAATCCTTTGATTTTGACAATCCTTGTAAATTTTTTTTTTTCAATAAATAAACCCCTCGACATTTGCACTGCAAATTTTACAGCCAAGGTCGAGGTCTTATCTAAATTCATTTGTTTAAACTTTTTGAATAATAACCTCAGCTGTTACCAAAATATACAATCTATTGACGTTGTCGTCATTTGATATTCGTTTGTACGCAAACTAGGTACCTACATAGGCGCCGACTCCGGGGGGGCCCGTAGGCCATGCCCCCCCTGGACTCATTACAGCGGGGGCCGCCTCTCCCCCCTGGAAAATTGTCATCGAATTCATAAAAATTTTCTCTGTGGCAATAAAATGTTCTTATATTTTTGTAAAGTTCCAAATTATAAAACTGGATACCTACCTCGTTACCTACTTGAACCTTTTATTAACTGTTTTGAAACTAAAATGTGCCAAAAAAATAATTTAAAAAAAAAAATAATTAATTTATGTTTGTAAAACTTTTTAATATACCTATTGGCAAAAGAATTGCCTGCGGCACCAGGATTTTTTACAGATTTATATATTTAATGTTTTAAAAGCTGATAATATCTGGTCAATTTTTTTAATTTTGGCGGAGGCGCAGATTTTTAAATTTATTTTTGCCTGTATTGGATACGGTGTAAATACAGCCTGTTCCAGAACTCGCGTACAGAAATTTGAGGGTATATTAAAAACCCTTTGGAAAATATGAAAAAAATGTTAAAAAAAAATCCATCTTCGTTCAATTAAAAAATAAGAACGCTTTAAGTGGATGAAGCTGAAGTTTGCAACGTTTTTTTGCAACGAAAATTCAAATAGTATATTAAAGTACTAGTTTCATAACATACGTTTATAGCGCACGACAAAAGTTTAGAAAACAAGCCTCTTGCGGCGAGTTTTCTAAAGTACTAGTGCGCTAAAAACTTGTTATGGAATAAGTGCTTTAATATACTATTTGAATTTTCGATGCAAAAAAACGTTGCAAACTTCAGCTTCATTTAAGTGGACCAATACTGTTGCTGATGTTAAATTACCTTTAAAAGTTGAATTTGTAGCTATGGAAGCTAATTTAATTATTGCAGGTACATATTCTGTAGGTTGACATGTGATTAATGTGACATAAATATTTATTAATGTCAAAATACCACCGCCGGATGAAGTGACCCTATAAAAATAGAATATTTGATAGCCTCTGTCGGTTTTGTCAAAATATAATAACCTAAAAAGATTCTAAAGTTGAAAGTCTTAAACAATGCACGCGTCAACAATTAAAATGCAACCATAGTTACTAATAAGTAGGGAAAAACTAATTTGTAGGTAATTTAACCTCGGCAACAGGATTGGTCAGATTAAATAGCTTATATATCTTTTATATATTTTTGTATTTCAAAATAATTTGGGCCCCCCTGGGATTATGAAAAGTCGGCGCCTATGGGTACCTACTTTAATATATTAATTATTAAAGCGATTAACGTAATGGTAATAATTTTTATTGATTTTTTTTATATTATAATTAATAATTTTAATAACAATCGATAAAGAAAAATTAATTAACTTTATACATGGTGCGCTCGCTAAAACATAGAAAATTTTGAGTCTTCCTAACGCCTCAAAATAGGAGGTAACACCAGTGCCGTAGCAACCTTAAAAACCCCTACATAAAAAAATGTATTTTTTCCCATTTGTCCCTCTTGTCGCACCCCAACGTTCACCAAAAACAATCTCGAGCGAGAACTTTTGGTAATATGCCAAATTTCAAGTCTTTAGCTTAAAGCATTCTTAAGTTATCGTGTTAACAAGATTTCCCGGACACACCGACCGGGCGACAATTTTTTTTGCTCGAAATTGACATAAACCGTCATAAAACGCAAAAATAATCAAAAAAGAATTGATCATTTTTGCAAGAATACAAGGCTTTCCCGAAATTTTGATAATTTTCAAAATGGGAAAACAAAAGAGCTCAAAATGTAGATTATTGTCAATTTTACCTATACTTTGGTCCAGAAAAAAAAAACTATTATAGTCCTCATTTATTACTCAGATTTGGATACTATAATGTGGTTTGGTTCAATTTCAATAAACATTGTTAATTTCACAATGGATCTCTCTACAACTAGAATTATGAAACAAAAAAACGTCTACCCTATCTCTATCTCATTTGTGCTACACTTTCCAGCCAACCAAATAAATACTGTATTTGTTTTTCATACAACAAATACAGTATTTATTTGGTTGGCCGGAAAGTGTAGCAGTGAGCGGCACGAACGAACTTAGCTAATGTGAATCTGTAGAATAAGATAATTCTACTAAAATTCAGATGACGCCAGTAATTTCTTTTTTAAAAATAATATATTTACACTTTTCGCCCGGCCAAGTAAATATTGTATTTGTTCAACAAAGAACAAATACAGAATTTGTTTGGTTGGGTGGAAGTGGGAGTGTATGTATGTCTTCTATCCTTTTTGGGTAGAACTTTTGTCCCTGTGTAATTTAACGGGAGAAGTCTCCATTGGTGAATGATCTAAAAGGTAAACAAATTCCTGCATCATAATTTTTTAAATAATAATATTTACGTTTTATAAATAGCAAACGAACACGTGGAGGTCGTCAAAATAGGAAACATGATTTTGTAATGTTGTTTCTTCAGATTGCATTTTTTATGTAAATTATTAACCTTTTCAGCACGGGAAACGACCGGAGTTGCATACCAGTATAACCGGGATAAAACAAAGTATAAACTGAATTTTAACTGCATCCCAATTTAGGCATTGAGTCATTGAGTCACTGCCCTTTCCGAAAACCGCCCGTGCTTCCTAGTAAAAATTCATTCAAATATCCTCTGAATATAAAACACCTTTATAGAAGGTCCTGAACAGAGATAAGAATAAACTAAATTAACTCAACTTTGCGTAAACTTGTTTTGGCAAAAAAGTACACGCACTCTCCATTTTTCACGCACCTGGTAAAATTTGAAATGGAAATTGCGGTGTCCTCTTTATAAAGTTGTAGACTTTTTGAAGTTTTTTATATTTTATGATTTAATAGTTAAAAAGTTTGACCGCACATCAAATTTTCAAATGTGGAGTATGCACTCAAATCGGATTAAATTCATATACCCCTTACCCTCCCGAGACTAAACTAATGATAATTTTTCAACTTAATTGTGTTTTTTTATATTTGCTATGGTTTAAAAGAAGAAAAAAAAATAAAAAATAAACCAATTTTTTTTTAGTTTTTGCTCGAGTTTTTGTTTGGACCTAGGGAGTTTAAATTTGCGTATTTGTTTCCATACATAGAAAGTCTATGAAAGTATTTTGGATTAATATTGCCTTAAAAAAATAATAAGGTAAAGTCACAATTGTGACACCCTGGGAGGTAAGGGATGTACCGTATTGGAGTAAATCGTGAAAATGTTGTCACGTTTAACACGCTTTGCCTGATTTGGCAGGTTCCAGGACCCTATGTATATAGGATTTAACACAGATAGCTCGATTCTGAATTCACCCATGGATTTAATTCATACGCAAAATATAAAAATCGTCATAAAAAAAGAATGTGCTAAAAGTGGTTTAATCCGATTTCCGTGCATGTTCCACAAATGTGGGTTGTTAGGATACTGCAAAACTGGCACAAATGTGGTAACTTATTTCTGAATCTTGCATTTATCATTTCTAAACCAAAAGTGGTCATATGGTGTAAAAGAAAGCATATTTTTAATTACATAATGCCATTTGCACCACGCATTTTTAAGGAAGTTTAGAACTAAGCAAAGAATAGATAAGCCAGCGTCCACAGGCAATGAATTCATTGTTCATAGGCAATGAATCTTAAATATTTACTACGAATAGTTATCAGTTGGCAAGGGCGGATTTAGCGAGATAAATTAGCATAGAATTACCTTAAAAATTATATTTTTGGTGAATGCGCAGTTTTTTCCTTATGGATGCTCCCCCCCCCCCACTTAAAATGAAATAAATCCGCCCCTGTCAGTTGGGAGCAATAATATAACTTCCAAACACTTAGACCTCATTATTCCGTTGTGTGTCCGCGTTAACATATTTTGATTCATAAACAAAGATTTTATGCATTGTAACTTAATATTTTAGCAGCCCCAACTGCTTAAATTACGCATATGTAGTGTGGATAATTGAAGTGTATTGTTTCCTGAAATATGCTCGCGAGAGTCAAAATTATACCGTTAAAATAAAAACAAATATTTCTTAAAATATACTAAAAAATTATTATTAAAGTAACGCTTGTTACCAGTTAAAGTTACATTAGTTATGTAGTTACTTGGTCTATTAGGAAGAACATTATTTACTGTTTATGAAAATAAAGATGGATTTTATTAAGAATTTACCAATATTTCTTTGCCGACCAATACTACACCCCGAGAGAACAAAACAGCCTCCCAATACAAAAAATGTTTTGTTACAACATATGTTTCAAGAGGTATAGTTATTATACATTTTTAAAGGACAATGCCCCTTTTGAAAACCCAAATGCCTGCTTTAAAAAAAAATCGGATAAAACCAGATTCTATTCACATAACAAAATTAACGAAATCTTATGAATTTTAATATGGAATATCCAAAAACCGCATTATGAAATCTTAGGAAGTCACTTGAAACCTTATTAAATTTCATGTATCTTCATGCAGATGCCCATATGAAACAATCAGGAATTTACAAATTCAAAAAAAATGTATTTCCAGATATAGCAAGCAAAAGGCCAATTATAGCCCTAAAGTCTAGTATCGATTTTGTAGCGCTTTCTTGATATAGCGCATCATATACAAGCAAAAACCGATAATTATAGACCCATGAACAGTTTTCGCCAGTTAGGATGTTTTTATTTTTTTTTTTTTTTCGGATTACGCTGTACAAGTTTTCTGCGAATATCTCGAAATTGGAAACATGGATTTATCGGTTTTTTCATGTTTTCTCCACAGTTATATGGTCTGTTTCATCAAGCAAGAGAGTAAATTAAAAATCGCACAGTAAATATTTTCAAAACAGATTCGAATATTGGATGTTCGAATATACTGCGTAGTATATTTTATAAAACATAACTATATTCTATACACAAACATATACTATTCAAACCTGTTGTAAAAATATTTACTGTTCGATTTTTAATTTACTCTCTTGCTCGATGAAACAGACCATAGTTACAATATACCTGCTTTGCTTTTTTATGATAAAGTATCTGGTACCACTAAGTCAAATTTCTAATTTAAAACTATATTATCATTTAAGTATAAACAAATTGTATATTCTAACGGTATTAGTCATCTATTTTTAAATACATTAAATCGAACTAGCGAAGATAAAGAGTTTGACCTTGTAAATTATTCAAAGATGACATAGTATGTATCTCGGTATGTATATAATATAAATTAGCAAAAAGAGATACATTCTAGTCACATATATAGGTACATATAAATTCACATACCTAACTACATCGTTTGCATCTACAACTATTGCTGTAACAATTATTTCTCTATCATTAAAATTTATTCTTTTCTTTTGCCTTTGCAGATAGAAGTTATAAATTATAAATTCAATTCTCGTTGGGTAAGGGAATTGAAATTTTGGAGACTATTTCACAAACAATATATAGGCCAATCAAAACGTTGCATTTTTAGTTTCTTGACCAATCAGATCAAAATGAATCTGATAATTTTTGCACATATGCAATTATCACTTGGTTACTATGGAAACAAGAAACTGACAGTTACTGACATCTTAATAAATGTTATATTTTGGCAAAATGTGTTTTTAATTTGTGAAGCTTACCTTTAGTTGATTTATTTTTATTGATAAGCAATATAAATGCTTATTTTATTACCAAAACATCCTAGGTATAAACCCTAATTAATTTCAGATAATATATTATATTTTATGCACTTTCCAAATCACTGATATTCATAAATTTTAATTTATTTAATTGAATCTTGGTATTAAAAACAGGCCACTAAAAACTAATTTAAACACTTATTTATTAAAAATATATTTTCAGTAAAGAATTACGGAAATCAAAACATCAAATGACGGCGCTGGTACCAGTACAGCGTTGCCAAAGTTTATTAGAAACCGATAGGAAATTGTTTTCTTACGGGTGGAAACACCCGTTATTTTATTTCTTTTCAGTGGAGAACTAAACTTTTTAAACAAAAACAGCAATGATCTTTATTTAAATGCTAATATAACAACTATTTTATTGGAATAGTCTCAAGTATAAAATATCCATCGAACAACATTATTTATTTTGTTTGTGAAATTGTCTTTCAAAATACCATTCGTGCATGTTGAATTATACATAATTTTTTTACTGTATATAAAAAAATATTTTGCTTAAGCAATGATCTTTATTTAAATGCTAATATAACAACTATTTTATTGGAATAGTCTCAAGTATAAAATATCCATCGAACAACATTATTTATTTTGTTTGTGAAATTGTCTTTCAAAATACCATTCGTGCATGTTGAATTATACATAATTTTTTTACTGTATATAAAAAAATATTTTGCTTAAGGAAATTGTTTTCGTGCATTTTTCGTCAAAATTCCTTGACCTGCGGTGTCGGAATTTCGTAACACGAAAAATGCACTCAAACAATTGCCAAGCAAAATGTTTTTTTAATGCAGTAAAAAAATTATCGATAATTCAACATGCACTTATAATATTACTATTGAAAACTAAAGTTTAGAGGACGTTAAGTCCAAACTAACTGTGTCAAATATTCTGATATTTCACTGGTCTTATTTTTAGTTTAGTGTTAATGACTAGGTAAACCATCCATAAAAGATAAATCGCTGCGTTCATATTTTAAATATTGCATACCTATTATATCTGTGATAGGTATGAAGTATTTAAACGTTTACTGATAGGTACTATTCGTAACAGGCACTTGACCTGTGCATATGACTAAACTAAATTAATAATAATGTAGGTATAGTTTCAGTGTCGGACTGGATCAACACTTGAAGTGGGAGATTCATATAAATATATTGGTCCCAAAATTATGGTTAATAAATTTTACAAACTTAGGGAACGTTCAAGTATTACGTAACGCAAATTTCATCAATCATTTTGGAACCCCCCCGGAATGCTATAGGAACGTTCATTACGTAACGCAAAATGTACCAAAATTCATACATTTCATACCTCGGTTCTCGCGTTATTCAAGGCTGAAGAGATTTCATATTTTGGCTACCCCCCCTAACACACCCCCTATTAGGGGGGGTAGCCAAAATGGGGTATGAAGTATATGAATTTTGGTACAATTTGCGTTACGTAATACTTGACCGTTCCCTATTTTCCTATACCATTAACATGGGCGTAACACTCGAAAATGACCCCCCTCCCTAGGAGCGTTACGTAATACTTGAACGTTCCCTTAGGGATATTTTGGACCGAACATTTTTATTAATTACACTCGAGGAAGCACTTATAGAGTTAATTTTGTGATATTGTATTGTTATAAAACCGCTTGAAAAAGCTCCGGGGTAATCCCAAAAAAGCGTCGCTTATATTCAAACAGAGTTTTATACAGTACGTTTTTAATCATTTATCAAAAATTATTTGATAAAAAAAAATTGTTGAAAATTCCCATTTTCATTTTAAACTCTCAGAAAAAGTCTAAAAAAATAAAAAAAAAATCTCTTTTTTTTTTGGTTTTCGAAAAAAGAAACTTAAAAAATTTTTTTTTTGATTTTTTTCGTTTATTGATTTTTTTTAACTTGTTTTTTTGGTTTAATGAACCTATGCCTACAGGGAAAGTATTTTTTTGTTGACAGCAATCTTTTATTATTATTTTACATATCTTTACGACTTATTTTTCTTAAAACACATTTATAAGTGCGGTAGAACCATTACATTTTTACTTTATTATTTGTTACAGATCTTCTTGCTTCTGTTCTTCATCCTGTACCTGGCCAGTTTCGCCCTCCTGGGCCGTTTCAAGCGCCGGGGTCGCGAAGATTACTACAGCACCGACGAAGATGAGGTCACGGTGTACCGAATCAGCACCTGGTTGTGCACCTTCTCCTTGGCGGTGTCGATAGGTGCAGGCCTTCTGCTGCCTATCTCCATTGTGGCCAACGAAGTCTTGATTATATACCCGAATAGTTATTACATTAAGTGGCTAAACTCGTCGCTAATTCAAGGTAAGATCACATATAATCCCATACGCGACAGTTCTTTGATCTTGCAGCAATGCTTTTTTGATCTTGTACGTTTAATTTGGATTACACATGTGCGAGGTTGTACAGTAAGTAACATGTTGCAACAGCGGGTGCGTTTTATCCCTTTAACTGTAAGTTAATAACTTTCCTCAGTTATGGAGTAAAATTCTTAATTTTTGGCTTAATCTTTATTATGGGTGGAGTTGTGGAAGACAACAAAGGAGCAATGGAGCTCTCTACAACTAGAATTATGAAACAAAAGACGTCTACCTATCTCTATCTCATTTGTGCTACACTTTCCAGCAAACCAAATAAATACTGTATTTGTTTTTCATACAACAAATACAGTATTTATTTGGTTTGGCCGGAAAGTGTAGCAGTGAGCGGCACGAACGAACATAACTAGTGTGAATCTGTAGAATAAGATAATTCTACTAAAGTTTAGATGGCGCCAGTAATTTCTTTAATAAAAATATTATAGTTGCACTTTTCGCCCGGCCAAGTAAATATTGTATTTGTTCAACAAAGAACAAATACAGAATTTGTTTGGTTGGGTGGAAGTGGGAGTGTATGTATGTCTTCTATCCTTTTTGGGTAGAACTTTTGTCCCTGTCTAATCTAACGGGAGAAATCGCCATTTACATTGCATTAATAAGCTTTAAAATAATTTATAACACGCCCCCCCTTTTCATTTAACAAAATATTCCCCCTTGTCCCCTAAACATACCAAAAGTCCAAACCAACCAAAAAAATATTATTATTATATTAATTCGGGTTATAAATGCTATCTATGTTTTAAATTTCAAGTTGATATCTTAAACCGTTCAAAAGCTAAAGGGGGGGCGGACTTTAGACATGCACTGTATAATGTACATTAAATTTTTTCCTTTTTATTTGTTTTAGGTCTATGGAACTATGTATTCCTGTTCTCGAATCTGTCGCTCTTTGTTTTGCTGCCTTTCGCGTATCTGTTCACAGAGTCTGAAGGTTTTTTCGGGCACCGAAAAGGCTTGATGGCAAGGGTGTACGAAACTTTTACTGTTTTAGGCCTCCTGGGGATGGTCGTCCTGGGACTGACGTACGTTATATCTGCCCTGATAGACAAAGACAAATCTAGCATACAAACAATATTAAGTAAGTAGAATTAATGTCTTTGTTATTTATTTATTTTATTATTCAATTAAAAATAATCCTTTCGTAATTATTATAAGTAATCATAAATAAATATAAATAAATCGTTAACTGTTATTTTGAACAAAACTTTAAAAGGATATAGCTTAAAATTGTAATTTTATCTTAAGATTAAAGTAGACATATTTTGTGTAGGAATTTAACTGTCCATATTTTGTTTTGAAGTGTCTTTCTAACTTCAAATTTTAAAAATATTTTGTTTTTAAACATTTTTTTATATAGAAAGAAAAAAGATATCGTTGTGAAATTTTGTAGGTATGTTTATTTATATTTAAAGAATACAAAAAAAAAATAGATTTTTAAAGTGCCATTTTTTGCCATAATTTTTTTTTTGAAAAAACATGAAAAAAAACGGTGGTCGTCATGATTCCGGTCGTTTGGATCGACTGAAAAAAAAACGGAATATTATTCAGTATTAAAGTCGCTATATCCCTATCTAGAAGATTTTTTTTTTGCCAAAAAATAACAAAATGGCGGACGTTTTTCAAAAAAAAATTAATAATTTTCAAGAAAAACGTGTACCATTTTGTTATTTTTTGGTCCATTTTTTTTTCTAGATAGAGCTATAACGACTTTAATACTGAATAATATCCCGTTTTTTCTTTTAGTCGATCCAAACGGCTGGAATCATGGCGACCACCGTTTTTTGATTTTTTTTTTTTTTTTTCAAAAAAAAATATGGCAACAATGGCACTTTAAAAATCTAAAAAAAATGTATTCTTTAAATATAAATAAACATATCTACAAAATTTTACAATAATATCTTTTTTCTTTATATATAAAAAAATGTTTAAAAACGAAATATTTCTAAAATTTGAAGGTAGAAAGACCCCTTAAATAAACGTTTATTTTATTTAACTTTGTTCATTCTCCTTTTTTTATTTTATATTATTTAAATAACTGAATTTTGCACAGTATATATTTTCTCTTTGTCCTAATTTTATGGGAATATGATTTATTTTTTTATTTTCAGATTTATGGAGTTATTATTTACCATTTCTTTACTCGTGTATATCTTTTTTGGGAGTATTGATGTTATTAGGTAAGTTATTTACTCTCCAAGTTTTTTATTTTTTGATACATAGGTAAACAAGATGTAAACTGTCAAAAATTAAAAAATTAAATAAAGTTCAATTACAACCTAAGCTAATTTAGTCGTTTTGGCCAAACCAATTGGCAAATCAAAATCAAATTAAATTCCTTAATGGGGGTTTTCTTAATTTTTTTTAGTCCGCCAAATAAAAGGATTTTACTGATGAACAAAAAAGCATCTTTAAATTATTTACACGTAAAATGAATTGATAGTAAATGCGCCGAAAGTGTACCATTTTTACCTTATTTTGCTTGCACGACACACAAAAAAAAATCCTATGCATATCGGGTTATATCATGAATTTATCTTACCCTATGGTATATTCAACTTCAAGATAAAGTAAAAGTAAATAAAAGAATCGCGCACGCGGCAGCTGGCGCGTGGTTTCATTGGTTAAAACACTCGAATGTTGCGAGAGTAGGGATGTAGAAAATTAAACAGGTCAGTACGTGAGCACTTGCGATGAAGCGTAAAATGCATTGCAATGGACCGTTATATAGAAATATTTTGTTTTGAGTCCTACCCTGTCACTAAATCCGTTGTTGTCACGTGCGTTTGTTTACACTTACTGCAATTTGAAGTTGAATATACTATAAATGCCTGTTTGTAACCTTTTGACCTTACGATCTCTTTCTATGTAGACTTACTTAGGCTAAATTAATTAAATTTTTTTTTTAGTTTGTACTCCGCTGGGATTTGTTCGCCTATTCGACGTGGTAGGTAAATTCCTAATTAAGCCCCAATTCTTGCGTGACATCAACGAAGAGTACTACGCCTGCGCCATGGAAGAAGAGTGTCTCAGAAGAAGACTGAGACAGGCCCAGAGCACGGGGAAGTACTTCGTGAGTCCGGCCCCGATGTCGTTCAACGCGAACGCCCCTCTTTTGGAGGACGACTACAAAATGCCCGAAAGTCTGCTGAGGCTGAAAAACGGGGAACTGCAGGCAGGGCTGGGGTCGAGACTAATGGAGATTGAGAGGAGAAGGGTATTGCTAGGTAAGAAAACAGGACCTGGGGGTCATGGGACCCAAGCACGTACTCTGAAAAAATTTACGGTCATATTGGATCCGCCATTTATTTTTTTTAATTTTCTATATTGGATTCAGTTTCAGCATCCCCTAGATACTGATTTTTATCAAAATCCTGTATTCACCTAATTTTGCCGCCATTTTAAATTTTAATTTTCAATAGGTAGTTCAAAAAATCAAATAGATGCACTGGCTCAAAAGTTATTGTGTTTGCACTTCGAATTAGGTTAAAAATAGCTCTCTGGAGGGACAATTTCTTTGTTTAAAAGTAGCAAAAAGTAAAAATGCGTTTTATTGTAAAAACAAGTAAACAACTGAAGATGTGCGAATCTTGGTCATTAAATGTCGCTTGTGATTGGAGACATTTATATACTAATTTGTTTTTCGTAGTCCAGGCCTTGAAATGGTATATGTCACTAATTTTATTATTATTATTATTATTTTATTTCGTTTTGCGTAATTTATTTTTAACTGTATACAGTTACATGTACGCATGTGCAGAAGGCACAACCACACAAACAAAAAGTAAAATAAAAACAATCAGTTTTTTATACATAGAATTTTCGTCTGAATTCAAAAATGAAAATTACAGGGTGTTTCATTAAAAAAAACATATTTATCACTTCCGGCGAAACCGAACCAAACCAAACCGAAGCCAATGTAAAATTATATAAATCACCCAAGCTTCATTTTTATTGAATGAAGATTAATCTGAATTTTAGAGGTGGACAAAAATAAAACTCACCCGGTATGTCCAAGTTTGGAAAAAGAGCCTCTTGCGGCATGTATTACAAAAACGTATTGTGAAATGAGTGTTTTAAAGTTGCATTTTGAGACTAGTCACTTAAAAAGCTTATATTAATATTTATACATAACCCTGCACTTTTTTATAAATTATATAATGACTAATAACTTTAATTTTTTGTTTTTGTTTCAGATAAACAAAGACAAACCTCTTCTTTAAGAAGAAACGTTGTTTATCCAATAGCGATGCTCCTTCTCATTGGACTGACAATTATAGCTGTTTTTCTCGTGTTACAAAATACTCTTTCTTTATTAATAGGCATTAAAGCTTTACCATTAAGCTCAAAGGTAAGATTTTTTTCATTAATTAATCGACTAAAAATTTTTAAAATCATTTTCCGATTTAAGATGTTATTTTTAGTATTATTATATTTATAAAAATAAAAAGAAAACTTCTTTACTATATTTAAATTAGCATCGATTAAAGGGTCAACATAATATTATTGTTTATTGTGTATATTTGTAGTTTGGTTTACAAGAAATTGACATTTTAAAACCTTTAGTTTTAATGTCATACGCACATATCTTATCATATTTTGAAAATATTATGTACTTTAAAAATAATCATTTGTATTGATTTACTCATTTCTAGGAAGTCCCTTGATAAATAAATCACCATCTTAGTTTGTTGTGTCATTATAACAACCCGTAAAGATATGTAATGCTATGCATTCCATTATATACTATTCACAGTAAATAGTATATTTCATTTTCCCAAATACTTAAAAAAAAAAATAATTTTCAAAAAAAAAATAAAAAATAAAAAACTTTTTTTCTTTTTTTGAAAAACCAAAAATAAAAAAAAATAAAAAAAAAAATAGTTTTTTTTTAGTTTTTATTTTAAACTTCAACCCCCCATAACTTTGTTCTTTTTGGGGGATTATTTAAAATTGTTAGAATTGATCCTTATAATAAAAGTAATTTTTTGTAAAAAAGGTACGTTAAACGGAATTTTCTTTTAGCTTTTTCGATTTTTTTTTTAAGTAATTGTTTTTGAAAGTAATCCAAGAATAAAAAAGTTATGGGGGGTTACCATAACTTTTTTATTCTTTCGGGGATTACTTTCAAAAACAATTATCCCCTCGTAGAACATGATTTTTCCTGAAAATTTCAAGTCGATCGGATTATTCGTTCTTGAGATCGTGTTCACAAAAATCGTGACATCGGACAGACGGACGGACAGATAGACATTTGAAAAAAAAGTTGCTTATTTTTTCATGAAACGTATTTATATCCAAGAATTTTTTGTCTAGGACAATTTTTAAAATTTTTTAAAAGTTCGAAACTACCGTATATTATTCTAGCGCATGCGCTGTGAATAATATAATAATAATTAAAATGGTAAGTTATCTTGAATAACAATTACCTGCCCTATAAATAAATCAATATTTATGTGCCCTAATGGAGGAACCTGTTTTTATTATTATTTTTCCTTAGCTGGTTAATAAAGTTTTTTTTTATTCGATTGATTTTAAAAGAGACACTTTTTGTTCATGTTTTACGGGCGAAAAGTTGAACTTGGTGGCCCTAGGCCCGCTAACTAATAGTTATTTATAATACAAGGGCGAAAAGTTAAGTTTTTCGATTAAGTAAGTTTTTAGAAGCCGAGGGCCGGCCGATCGGGCCGACCCGAGGGTAATAAACCGACGAAATCGAAATTTAACTTTTTGCCCGTGTACAATATTTTTTATTCGACTGTTACTAATTATAATAAATTATTAAAATATACTTAATTTTAAATTGCAAAAAGTATTTCTTTTTAGTGTCTTATCACTTATCTAGTTTTCCATGACAAATTGCTATCCAATAAAATCGCTAAAAAACAATTGAATTGTTTCTTTTGCGTGCGGTTTCATTTTTAAATTAAAAAAAGCTATAGCTTGGTGATTAATTTCTGTTAAAATGTGTCTGTTATGAAAATAGTAATACATCTGAACCGTTCTATGAATATTATAAATATTGAAATTGATTCTACAATTGAAATTTTGTGTTTTTCATTTATTTATTTTATTTATTTATTTATCAGTTAACATATATTTTGAGGTTATATTATAGAAGAAGTTAATTTACTTAAAATTTACAGCTTTGGTAATAGACCCTTTTTTTATATTGAATTGTTTCTTTTGCGTGCGGTTTCATTTTTAAATTAAAAAAAGCTATAGCTTGGTGATTAATTTCTGTTAAAATGTGTCTGTTATGAAAATAGTAATACATCTGAACCGTTCTATGAATATTATAAATATTGAAATTGATTCTACAATTGAAATTTTGTGTTTTTCATTTATTTATTTTATTTATTTATTTATCAGTTAACATATATTTTGAGGTTATATTATAGAAGAAATTTTTATTTTGTTATCTGGTCAAAAAGAACATAGTTCAAGACCAAAAGTGACCTAAAGGTCATATTTCTTTATAAATATTACAGTAAAGGTAAAGTATCTTCTTTTAAAAAGCTTAAAAATAACAAGTTTTAGTTAGCGGGTGAAAAAAACTTTTTGGCCCTAGGGCCACAAAGTTCAACTTTTCGCTAGTAAAACATGAAGAAAAAGTGTCTCTTTTAGAATCAATCGAATAAAAAACTTGTTATTTTTAAGCTTTTTAAAAGAAGATGCTTTACCTTTACTGTAATATTTATAAAGAAATATGACCTTTTGGTCAATTTTGGTCTTGAACTAACCGTTCTTTTTGACCAGATACAGTTATTATAATCATAAACATAACCTCAAAATATATTTCAACTGATTAATCTGTATTCACCCACTAAAATAAATGAAAAACACAAAATTTCAATTGTAAAATCACTTTCAATATTTATAATATTCATAGAACAGCTACACAAGTATTATTTTCACAACAGAAATTAATCACCAAGCTATAGCTTTTTAATTTGAAAATGAAACCGCAAGCAAAAGAAACGATTCAATTGTTTTTGTAGCGATTTGATTGGACAGCAATTTGTCATGGATAACTAGATAAGTAATAATAAAAAAATTTTGCACTTTAAAATTAAGTATATTTTAATACTTTATTATAATTAGTAACAATCGAATGAAAAATATTGTATAATACACGGGCAAAAAGTTAAATTTCGATTTCGAGGGTTTATTACCCTCAGGCCGGCCCTAAAAACCTACTCAATCAAAAAATTTAACTTTTCGCCCTTGTATTATAAATAACTATTACTTTTATTTCCATTAATACCCGCGTCGTGTAAAAATTCGCTTTTCGCCCTTGGTTAATAACTATTTTCTCTCCTTTCAGCAATTTACTTTAGGTGTAAGTTCATTATCCAAGCTAGGACCGTTTGGAGCAGCTTTGGAAATCGTTTTGATAGTATATTTAATAGTGACGTCATCAATAGGGCTGTACACGGCTCCTCTAGTTAATAGGATTAGGCCAAGGCACAAAAGCACGCCATTTTGTTTAATCATTGCGAATTGCGCGGTGTTATTAATCGTTAGCTCGGCTTTGCCGTTGTTGTCTAAAATATTAGGTAAGTGATTTTTTTTATATAATTTAGTTAATTTTTAGGTGTTTAATGGTTTTTTTTGCACGACCAAGACTAAAACCTAATTTTACACTTTCATTTTCGGGACCAAACTTGCCGTTTTTCTCCCTGGGGAGAAAAAATCACGGCAACCTTGATAATATTAAAATATTATATTTACTATGTGCTTTGCTGGTTCAAAAATTAGGTTTGGTGGTGTTTTGTAATAAATTAGCGATTCAAACCAATTTATTTGATTTTAACAAAGAAAACCTTTAAAAATAACATTGTTCTAACAATTTACACATAACTTAAAATTTATCATCTTCGTCCATTTTTTTGACGTTTGTGTCAACCATATTAAAAAACAATTGAAATCGCGATAGCCATGAAACTGACTTTTCGCAATTTACAGGCATCTTGATTAAATTACGAAAATAAAACAACCGATTTTAGACGCGTGGTTTTTAATTTTAATTTTATCTACCTACCTAAATTATGTTTGGTCCTGCAAAAAATAGTGTATATAACTCAGGACTAAACTTGGCTGTTTTAGTCCCTTGCATTTCTGTTTTCCTCGCTCGCTCAGGAAACACTAATGCAGCGGGACTAAAACAGCCAGTTTAGTCCCTTGGTATATAAATAACTATTGTTCGTTACCTAGAGGCTTGCCTAGAGGCCTAGAGGTTATTTTGTTTTATGAAAAACGGGTGAAATGCGTAGTTTGAAGGTACCGCCTGTTTAAAAGCTTTTTAAAAACATTTGGCTTCGCCAGTATATCAAACTTAGGGATTTTTCTGCGACGTTACCGTTCCCGGAAAAATAAAAAATACATAATAGCCGATATTTTCAGAATGTTAGAAATAATTCGGCAGTGAAAGTCCAAACCGTGAAAGTTTCGATAAAATAACGGTGACAAATCACGGCTCCTGTAAAATTTTATTAATAAATAATTTATTTTTCAACTCTTAAGTCTAATTGTATATGTGCACAAACGCTACTGTCCGAAATCACCGTTTCAATGTCACGGTGATTTTTTTCAAAACGGACCACCAGTTCCGGTTACGTCTAAGGAGCCGTGACAAAATCACCGAAAGTGATGTCACGACCCATCCCTAGTTAAAACGCGCAACTATGTCACTAAAAAGGCATACATAACCTCACTTCCCGCATGTAAAAACACATACATCGGGTATAGTTGGTGTCGCATTTATAGTAGAATGTTTACATTTAAAACAGATTAATGTGAGACAGGGACTTAATTAAATTTTATTACATTAAATACTTATTTATCTTATATAGCTCGATGCACAGAACACAAATAAAACAAATTAAAGCCGGTCCAGTAAATATTTATTGCTACAAATGCCTTGTGGGTGTGGCTAAATCTTTTGTGAACTATGATTGGATAGACTCGAACGTTAACTGGCTTGATCGGTTCACGTGGACTGGATAAAAATACATTAGTTTAAATGAGTCTAAAATTGTGCAACGTCCCGATTTGACACGCGCCAGTTAAAAATAATCGATGTTAAAAAAACTCTTATAACTCTGGCAGCGACTATACTTAGTTCCCGCCTGTAAAAGCTCATACATCGGGTAACCTTGTGTGTAATATTATTAAATGACTGAGCTTAAAGTATTAAAAAATTTACTGACCGGTACTCGGTTTTAACTAAAACATTGGTGAAATTTAGGGTTTTATCAAAAATAAAAAACTTTTGATCTGATAAGAATCTTCTGTTTCTTTCTATAGAATAATAACAAGAGATATATGGATTTTTGTAAATGGAGCTCTCTACAACTAGAATTATGAAACAAAATACGTCTACCCTATCTCTATCTCATTTGTGCTACACTTTCCAGCCAACGAAATAAATATTGTATTTGTTTTTCATACAACAAATGCAGTATTTATTTGGTTGGCCGGAAAGTGTAGCAGTGAGAGACGAACGAACATAGCTAATGTGAATCTGTAGAATAAGATAATTCTACTAAAATTTAGATGGCGCCAGTAATTTCTTTAATAAAATAAATATAGTTACACTTTTCGCCCGGCCAAGTAAATATTGTATTTATTCAACAAAGAACAAATACAGAATTTGTTTGGTTGGGTGGAAGTGGGAGTGTATGTATGTCTTCTATCCTTCTTGGGTAGAACTTTTGTCCCTGTCTAATCTAATGGGAGAAATCTCCATTGCAAAGGTTTTCTAACATATGCTTTATCAGATTTTTATAAACTGCGTTTTAAAGCTAAAAGAAATCCAGTGAGCTACAGACTCCTTTTTTTATTGTTCAGTTATTTATATTTTATTTTTTACTTGTACGAATTCGCCTTGCTACTGAATAAATTTTAAATCCAATAAAAGCTACATAAAACTACAAGGTGTAGTCTACTACAAATGAGTGCCGGATCAACAGTTGTCATCTGCATGTTAAAAGACAATGTTATTGGTGGTAAAGACATTATCGTGGACTATTTCTGATATAAAAAGTTTGCCACTGTGCCATCTCCCAAGCAACAAAATAGGTAAAAAAGTGGACAAAAAGTTTAATTGTTAACTGATAATTAGACTTTTTGTCCACTTTTTTACCTACTTTGTTGCTTGGGCTAGCATAGGTACTTGTTTTTACAGAATTTGCCTTTTAAAAGTAATGTTTTAACCATCAATAACCGGCAGTTTTTTAAATGCAAGTGGCGGCTTTTGAACCGGAACTCTTCAAATGAAGAGTTCCCTATTGCACATCTTCCACTAATAACTAGTAGTTTTATTTTGCTTGTTATTTTCTTCCAGATCTTCGTTAATTCTTGTTAAATTAATTTTCAGGAATTACAAATTTTGATCTTCTGGGTGATTTTGGGAGTATAGAATGGTTAGGAAATTTTGAAATTGTGCTGATGTACAACATAATGTTTGCCTCGGCGTCTACGTTGTGTGTGGTGAATAAATTTACCGCCAAGGTCCGGAGGGAACTTTACGCACGGTTGGTTGAAAACTATAGGTTTATATTAAGCTGTGTATCGTTTTTAAACTAACATTATGATCGTAAATAATACTGATCAGTGCATAAACTCAAAAAATATGAAATATTTATTGGAAAAAAAAATATTGCAAAATATGATTCATCTTTTTTGGCTTACTAAAATTTAAAAGTAATAATATTTGAAAGAATTCAAATGCAACCAGTTAATTTACTTAAAATTTACAGCTTTGGTAATAGACCCTTTTTTTATACAGATAATTTTTTTTTAAGAGTGTTAATATTTAGACCGCGACGCATCTTCCCTTATTTTTAAGGAGAATGCCTAATCCACCTCACAAGTGAATTATTTGATCATATAAAAATTATTTTATCTGTATTTATTACCAGTTTGTATTACATTAAATAACACCGGCCCACAAAAAAAAAGTTTAATTACTTTTAACCAGACTGTGTTTTTCTTACGTATTTTTGACCGCTTCAAACCAATATGAGTATGAAAAAGCTCGCTGACCAGTAACGTACCTCGCTTCCTTTTGTAAAAGTTAATAGTTTAGGTATTAGAGCACATTGAAAATCTCAAAAACCGCTGTGCACCAATCTTATGGAAAAGTCGTTTCGGTCCGTTTTGGCTGAATTTTCGATGTGTTGTAGTTCTCGACTTTCTGATCAAAAAGTGTCTTCGGACACAACTCCCAAAATTCAATAGTTTACGTGCCAGTCAACTTTAAAGACCCCAAGCTAGCTCGTCTGGTATTCTTTTGTTTTAAGAAAAAATAAAGTCTTGTTAAAAGTAGTTTGCTTTATTTTTTTTTGTGGGCCTTGTAATTTAAGCGCGATATTTTATAGTTTCATTTTACTTTCTCTAAAATTGATGTGATAAAATAATTTCTGATGATAAAATAATATTAACATAATGGAAAATAATCATTAGAGGCAAAACAATAATATGTTGAAATTAATTGAACTGAACAGTTTCCTCTCCATGGACTTACAATGTGTGCCTAAAAAGTCGCTTACTGTATCTGGTTTGCTTCTAATGTTTTATTTTGTTCGAGGTGCCACGAATATTCTTTTCTAAACAAAACTACTCTGGTAGAAATTTAGATAAACGTTTTTTTAACGCGTATTTAATTTATAAATGTCCCGGTTTTTAACGTTAGAATAACGTTTTTCTAACGTTTGGCAAAACCTCTAACGTTAAATAAACGTTATTCTAACGATAGATCCTAACGTTAGGCATCTAACATTCAAACAATTTTCATCTAACGTTAAGTCAAGTCATTCTAACGTTATTTTCTACCAGGGTATGTAATATGCACTGGATTGGTCTGAAAATCATTACTAACAATATAACTGCTTTTGTTAAGACTGATAATTATCTAAAAGTGTACTTCACTCTAATAAGCTTACAATATCATACAAAACAATAATTTTTCGTGTTTTTTTTATAAAACGCTTTTTAAATAAGCATTTTTTTAATGAAATATTTTTTTTGACATAAAAAAAACATAAGTTCATTTTATTTATAATATATTTTAATTTTGTATCCATACTTTTATTTTACAATATCAAGAAACATTTTGTGTCCTAATAAAAATTTTATTGACATGTAGGACAGAATTACTCATTTAAAAGTCAGCACAGCTGACTGTCCGACATGCCACTAAAAATGTTAATATTATTTCAATTAATTCTATAAAATTCAGGTTATTAAGCTTATATCCTGAAAATTGTCCAATTTTTAAAACATTTTGTGTTATTTTGAATTCAATTTTATGAATATTTATATTTTATTATTTTTATGTTGTAAAACATATTGTGCCTTTTTATTATATTTTAATTTACTTTTCTTCACAAGGAGAATCTGTTCATTATTTAGAATGGACTCGTCCCTAATTATTTATTTACCATTGGTAGGATCATTTTTTTCTCCTTTTTGATCAGTACCCGGCTTATTTCTAGTTATAATCCAATCTTCAGGTCAGTAAAACAGGCTTTACCCGTAAATAATTCAGGGAGTTTTGATTTTCGGTTTATTGGGTAGGGTTTAAGGCCGAAAATTAAAAAAAAACAGTCTAGCGACTTTGAACTCGATTCGAAACTGTCATTTTTTTAACATATTTTTCACAAAAAACGGAATTTTCAAAATATCACAAGATCGGTGCATCCTAGGACAAAAAACGTTATATATGAAAATAAAGAGGTCCAAATTTACAACATTTTTTGTACCAAGTATTTTCTTGTACGACTATAATTATAATTCACGGCACCGCCTTAAAAGTTACACTATACGTTTTTAGATTTAAATTTTTTTTTTTTCGAAAAAACATTTTTTTTTCTTTATGACTCGGATAGGAAGCTTTTTTATGCTTAATACATGTATAAAATTGTGTTTTTCAATCGAAAATCGGTGTGCCTCTTTTGACCTGAAGACTGAACTATAACTGTAAATACGCCGGCTACTGATTATGATGGAGATCCTGGGACCTCTATGGTAATATTATTGATATATTATCTAGGTTTTGTTCATTTACCTAATATATTATAAAAGCAGTCTTTTGTCATTTTTTTGTAGTGTAGATTTAAAATAAATCATTTTAATGTCGAATATTGGCAAAAATTATCATGCTCTCATTGCTTTAGCAATATCATTTTTAAAAAACACTTTAAACTACTTTTATGGAACTACAATTTTAATTTTAATCCAAAATCATTTTTTGCACGACCAAGACTAAAACCTAATTTTACACTTTCATTTTCGGGGCTAAACTTGCCGTTTTTCTCCCTAGGGAATAAAAATCACGGCAACCTTGATAATATTAAAATATTATACTTACTATGTGCTTTGCTGGTTCAAAAATTAGGTTTGGTTTGGACTTTTTTATTCAAACCAATTTATTTGATTTTAACAAAGAAAACCTTTAAAAATAACATGGTTATAACAATTTACACATAACTTAAAATTTATCATCTTCATCCATTTTTTTGACGTTTGTGTCAACCATATTAAAAAACAATTGAAATCGAGATAGCCATGAAACTGACTTTTCGCAATTTACAGGCATCTTGATTAAATTACGAAAATAAAACAACCGATTTTGGACGCGTGGTTTTTAATTTTAACTACCTACCTAAATTATGTTTGGTCCTGCAAAAAATAGTGTATATACCTCAGGACTAAACTTAGCTGTTTTAGTCCCTTGCATTTCTGTTTCCCTCGCTCACTACGCTCGCTCAGGAAACACCAATGCAGCGGGACTAAAACAGCCAGTTTAGTCCCTTGGTATATAAATAACTATTTTGTAACTATAATTAAATAAAATATCTTTTAAATTGTTTTCCTTGGGAATAGGCAGAATAAAAACTATTAAAAAGGTAATTTTTTTTAATTTATCAATTTTATGTCAATGTCCAAGTAATTTTACAAGAATATTTTATTTGTTTTAATATTTATATAATTAATAATTAATTTGTTTCTCAATTCTATTTTGTAAGTAACTAAATCTTATTTAGAGTTACACATAATATTTATATAATTTTTACATTATTTTTAATTTATTACCTAAATGTTGTTGCTTATTATTTAGTTTTATAATTGTATTGTTTATTTTTGATTAACTGATGATGGCCCAAAACTAGGTGTCGAAACGTTTTAAATAGAGTAAAAAAATATATGCAAATAGTTTTTATTCTGCCTATTCCCAAGGAAAACAATTATAAAATATTTTTGGGCAAAGAATCTTATTAAACATATAAAATATCTTTAGTTAATTTTTACAAAAAAAATCTTTTCTTGAAAAATGTATTTTTTTTGGTTTAATGCGATGAATTCCAATGAAACAAAACATTAAAAAAGTTTAAAGTGTTTTTTTTAATCAATCAAGCATTAACTTTTAATTTATTTCCATGTTAACAGCTTTGTTTTATGGTTGTGATTAACCTGTGAGGGTCTAAATGTGTCAAAATCTTTAAATTAGGAGCTGTTATATAATTATGTCACCGCAATTTAGACAATTCTTACCCCCTGTGTCACTATTTGTCATTTTGCTTCCACCCCCTAAAAAATTTCGTCAGTGATACAACAACAATCCCCCCCTCCCCTACTGAAATAAAAACCTACATATTTTAAAAATCTTTTCTGTTGGACTTTTTAAAGAGTTTTATATAGGTGTTATATGATATATTAGTTTGTGTTAAGAAAACGGTTTTGGACACAAAAAAACTAAATTCCAGTTCACGTATTAAAAAAGTGATGTCACTTTTTACTGGATACCCCCTTTCACCAGAGCGGTGACATAATTGTGGAACAGCCCCTTATAATAAATTCCGGGTTGACAAAGAAATGTATTCCGAAAAAAAAACAGTAATTAAAACTCAAAGAACTTTTACCTCAAGAAGGAGCATGATGAAATCTACCGTATGCTTTGTTTGAAGCGTGAACCAACTACGGTGAGGGGCTGGTGGGGAGTGACTATTGTTTACACTTAGTACACGTAGAGAGAGAAAGAATGTGTAAACTCACAGTCTAATGTCGTAAAATGACTGACAGGGGTACAGTGTTTCCGATTGGAAACATATACTTTGGATATTTTATTGTAAATTTTAAGAAACATTAGTTCTGTATGAGTTTTATATGAACTAGTAGTTTAATTTTAATAGATTTAAATATACTATATTATTAAACATAATTATAGTAAACACAATAAAGTTTTTTACATTTTTAATTTAAGTATAATGATTTGAATTCATGATAAGGTGGAAACTACACAACATCGCTACTAGGTAGCCTGAAAGTCGACTAGCGACATCTACATTTTACACCACAAAGCTTATCGCGTTTCTGTTAGTAAATAAACAAACAAAAAGATGACACATTCATAAACATTGGTCTGAAATTACTTTTTTAGGTAAAAGTTCTTTGTTAAAACTACTTTTTGGAAAACTTACGACCTCAGCTGCGGTCATTAGAATCAATTGCTAGAGTTGTACATATGACTGTTACCCTACCGCTAAAACTTTTACTCGTAGAGTACCAGTCATATGTAGAATTGCGGTAATTAATAAATTTCTGTAGTACACGGTGTCCGCCTGTCAGTAGTGTCAGCTCGTAAAAATGTTGTAAACTTTTAAATATGGCCGCCGCTGGTCGATTACTAGAAAAATCGGATTTTGCCAACCCTGAATAAAATTATTTAAAATATAGGGTTTTCGGCGATCTAGTGGAGCCTGCCTCTGTCTCAAATACTCCAAGACCATCGATTATTAAATTTGATTAGAATATAATAGTTTATTTAAATATTTTTAAGATTAATTTTAAATAATATGAAAAATATTCAAGACAATAAAATGCATTTATTTTATTTCATGTGATAAAGATTATTACAATAATATTGTATTAGTAAAAAAGAGGTTTGAAGATTGAAATTTTATATAAGAAAAGCTTTTCCCCCTCCCCATGTCGTGAAAGTACATAAAGAAATATTTTTTTGTTTTTACTATATTTTTTAATTCCCTGAAGATGACAGTCCATTAAATGGTGAAATGTTGGGAAATTTTGTCTTTATATTCTATTTAAATGCAGTTCTAGACACCGAGATTAATTTTAATTACAAAAATAAAGTTCTGTGACAAATTTCAGCTTTAAAAATGAAATTAGGGCACGCCCACAAAAAAAAAGTATTAGTACAGTGGCGAATTTAATTCGCATGTAATGTATTTCCAGTTATAGTCCAATCTTCAGCTCAACAAAAGAGGCTTTACCTGAAAATAATTCAGGGAGTTTTAATTTTCGGTTTATTGGGTAGGGTTTAAGATCACACATAAAAAACAATTTTGCGACGTTGAACTCGATTTGGAACTGTTATTTTTTACGTATTTTTCACAAGAAACGGATTATTAAAAATATCTCAAGATCGGTGCATCCCAGGACAAAAACGCTCTATATGAAAATAAAGAGGACCAAATTTCCAACAATTTTTGTTCCATGTATTTTTTTGTACGACAAAATGTTTCTTTATGACTCCTTTAGGAAGGTTTTTTAATCCTTAATTTAATGGTGATTTTTAATCGAAAATCGGTTTACTCGATATCATGAGGAACAAATCTTTGAATTATTATAAAATTTAAATTTTACGTAAATTAAAAAGAAAGAGCCAGAAAGATTTTTATTTATTTTTACCCAAAATGTCCAAACTGATCTTCAAGAAAATTTTTGATTTAAAAAAAATTAAATCTAGAAACCTATAGTGTAGCGTTTCAGGCGATGCCGTGAATTAGCTATAAGTCGTACAAAAAAATACATAGAACAAAATTTTTTGTAAATTTGGTCCTCTTTATTTTCATAGGACTCAACGAAAATACGCCGGGTACTGGTAATGTGTTCAAATTCACTTACATATCATACCATACTTTCCTTAAATAAAATTTTACTTCTACCTCCTCTTTGGTGTTAATCTGGCAGACTAACATCCCTACTCTCAATTTCCCCACTTCCTAACATCCCTACTCCCCCAACAACCCTACTCCATAACATCCTTTTACCCCAATAACTCTACTCATGGTATGGAGTAGAGCTATTGCACTAGATCATCTACTTGCCACAACTCATGGTAATTACTTAAGTCATTGTCAAATAATATGTATTTAGTTTATTAATTACTGATTTATTAGTACACGTTAATGAAACGCGGACAAAGGAATTATTAGAATAACACATTTGCGATTATTTTAGAATTTTACGTAAACACGAGCAAAGCTTTCTAGGAAAAAAAATAAAATTATCTGGAAGTGAAGTAGCAAGTAGGGTTGTTATAGAGTAGGGATTAAGGAGTAGGGAAATTGGGAGTAGGGGAGTTAGTCTGCCATTAGTCTTAGTATCTTTCTTGTCAACTGTTTATACTTCAGGGTAATAATCTTATTTTTATGATTATACGTTATAATTTAATTCCAAATCTTATAAACCCATAATAAAAAGTATTTTTTTAGTTTATATATTGTAGCTTCAACAACTTGCCTAGATGAAAATACACTATAAGTGTAATTAAAATTTCTCGGCTCAGTACATACATTTTAAAGTGAGGGACGCCGTTTTAAAGGAAATTTTTCATATTTTTTAAAATGTCCCTATACCAAAAGCAAGACTTTTTGGTTTCTACTTTCTGTAGCTGTAGCATATGGGGTTTATGTGATTTGGAATTTTCACTAACACAGGCCCACAAAAAAAAATAAAATTTCATAGAATTTGGCCCGCCCAATATAAATTTGTATTTATATTATTCTAGAAGGTTGGATCACTTGGTAAAGTGGTCTAAATAACTCCATACCCAAAAAGTTTAATTACTCTTAAGGGAAAGTTCAAGTATAGGTAAGCAAATATTGGGCAAAATTCATACACCATACACCAAACCAAAATTTGCTTATGTAATACTTGAACGTCTCCTAATCAGAATTTGTTTATTGCGTATTTTGGGCGCTGAAAACAAATTTGACAGTAAAAATGCTCGCTGTCTCCAATTTTTCCAAGAAACTGCAAAAACAAATATAGTCAGTCCATATATTACGTAACGCAAATTGTACCAAAATGCATACACTTAATACCCCGTTTCTCGCGTTATTAAAGGCTAGAGATTTCATATTTTGGCTACTTCCCAAATAAGGTGGTAGCATCCAAACCACAAATAGGGAGTTAGCCAAAATATAAAATCTCTACAGCCTTTAATAATGCGGGAACCAGGGTATGAATTTTGGTAGAATTCGCGTTACGTAATATATGGACAGCCCCATAGTAAATGAACCAGCCCCAGAAAAATATAGTCCGGTTGAGAGTAATGCGTTTTTTAATTTTTTTTTGTGGGCTAGGCCCACAGTTTTAGTAGAATCATTATCCAGTTTTTCATTATATGAACTATTATAATAACACTGTAACTGTAAATAATTATTATTATTATAAGCAAATATACTATATTAAGTTTACAGTATTTTAAAATTCGCCAAAAATTATAATTAGATTTACTAATTCTTATGTTATTTATTTCAAATCACCTGTTTGTTTCTTTTGAGAGCACTGTATATTATTTTTACTGTCATTATGTACTTTTTTGCTCAATTAGTATATTTTCATTTAAATCTAGTCGTAAGACATTTTATTTTAACTGCTTTTTATCATACTATGTTAATTTTAATTAGTAGGTTTTAAATAAATATTTTATAAAGTTTTAAAAACGCTTTGATTTTTTTACTTTTGGTCGACCTCGGAAAGAAGAAAATATTGTTATGGAGAAAAAATTTTCCATATTTTTATGTATTTATCCGTTTTAGGGTGTATACAGAGTTCAGAGGCCTAGAAGCCATACCATTTGTCAGATCAAAACCAATCTTTATACTTAGTTTTTAGGGGATTGCTCAGGGGTCGTCCATAAAATACGTCACGCAAATTGACCAAAATTCATACACTTCATACCCCGTTTCTCGCGTTCTTAAAGGATGTAGAGATTTCATATTTTGGCAACCCCCCTAATAGGGAGGGTGTTAGGGTAGTTTACTAATGAAAACAATCTAAACATTCGATTTTCTTAAAAATGGGGTAACGATTTTGTTTAATTTTGTCCATTAATAGCAAACTACAAGCAAGAGAGTAAATTAAAAATCGCACAGGGAATATTTTTACAACAGGTTTGAATAGTATGTTTGTGTATAGAATATGTTTTATAAAATAAACTAAGCAGTATATTCGCACATCCAATATTTGAATCTGTTTTGAAAATATTCACTGTGCGATTTTTAATTTAACCTCTTGCTTCATGAAACAGACCATAGTAAGAAAATTACAACACTTTCACAAGAAAGTGCGGTGGAACTGTACCATTTTCAGTTTATCTTGTTTCAGTAAAAGAATTTCTTAATAATAGGGTTAAAAATATTTTAAAAAAAATTATTTGGATGTATAGTAAATGTACATACTTAAATAATTATGTCAACCAATATTGGCTTATATAAATAAAATTACAATTCATACCCTTAATAAAAGTAATAAAAATTTTAATTGTAGACATTAAATTTTGATACATTTTTTTAAACACATTTTTTAGTTTCCATTTTAAACAAGTTGCATTTAATAAAATAATAATTAAGTATATAATAGATCAAACAATGTTAAGCTGGGTGTGTTTTTCAAACTAAGTAAATTAATTAATTATAACCCAACTGCACTTGCTTAGTGATAAAGTATCTATATTATAATTAATAAAAACAGGCGCACTGGATAGATAATTAATTTACTATCAATTTTATAAAATTACATGATCATAATAATATGAGAAAATCACTCATAACATTTGTATCTATAAATTTTAGAACAGTGGATTCCAAAAATATTTGAAAATAAGCTGCTGTGGTTTTAGTGTCACTCGGTGTTTGTATAATACACAAGACGCTATTTTAATAAGATTTGAACATAATTTGGTTACATAACTACATGTTCTTATAAAAATATATATTTATAAAGCTAATATATTATAGTTAAACATTTCGTTGCTGCTGAAAAAATCTTAAAACTAGTTTATTTAAAAGTATTTTGGCAAATTGACAATTGAACTGATATACTCAGTAACTCTTAATTTTAAATTTATAATGATTCATAATAATTATATAATAAATTTTAGTAAAATCATTCTACAGAATCTATTAATTTTTTAAGTCAAAATCTTTTTCAAGCTCTAAATTTTGAAATCAAATTTTTTTTCAGATGTCATTTTTCCAAAATACTTGAATATTCAAATTAGTGAACACAATATTGGCATCCTAAAAGAAAGTGTATTACATAATCCAGAATATTCCTTTCAATAATGTATAAACTACATGTTATTAAAAAAAAAACCTCATAGAAAACCTACTAGTAGTTAATTTTAAACATTTGGTTTATATATTTGAATTATTATTGAACACAATATTGGAATCTTAAACAAGTTCAATTACTTAAACTAAAATACACCCCTTTTCTTTTTTCATAACATATGATTAATAAAAAAATATTTTATTTTTTTTTTCTTGCATTGCAGACCCACTGCAGTGCATTTATCTGTAACATTTTTACTTTGCACTATTATAAAAAAATATCATTAATCGATTAGTATAATTTATCGCAACATCATAGACGTTGTCCTTCTTTTACTCAATATGGTTACGCCCAAAGGGCGTGGCCGAGGGCGTGGCTTTGGTTTCGTGTAGAAGCGAGAAGGAATTCTGTGACGTAAAACGACACTCAAATAAAATAAAACTTTAGAATCTTTTTGTACTTTGGCTACAAAATAAAAAAAAATCGAAAAATTGAATCTGGGGCTTTACAGATAAACATTCTGTTCTGATGTTGTATTAAGGTACTTGGTATTATTGCAAATTTTAAAATTAAACTTCCCCAAAGTCTGTATGTCCTGTAGTTTGTGCATGTTGCCTGGCTTGTTCTTGCCCTTTTATCATTATATTACAAATCATGCATTTAAGTGTAAACTTATTCATGTCTGTAAATTGTCTGCTGGATTTTGCTTCATGGGCTAACGTTTCGGCGTCTCGGAGTACTCGCTCGTCATCGCTGGGGAAAATAGTTTGTATCCTACCACCCTAAAGAAAAAAAAAAGTAAAAATGCTGTCCTGTTCCTATATATAGATCGATCCAAAAGTCACCCCCCCCCCACTCTCAACTTTTGAATGAGTTGAGATATTGACTTCAAATCTAGAAGACTTAAGCTATCTTTTAGCATATATTTGATACCTACAGCTCTTAAAATGTGGGCAGGGGGGCATGGAGGACATTTTTTAAATGGAAAGGGGGGTTGTGTGATACATTATCTAAAATCTTAAGAAATTCTCCATTTAACTATATATTTTTATTTTTTTTTAAACATTTTTTTTTGTGTTTATATTGGGTTGAAATCAAGGGCGTATATGTTTTTCTTCTATGGGGGGGATAATTCCCAGGGCCGGCCTTTCGGCGCCCTGAAGCAAGCCTTAAATTTGGCACCCCTAGAAAAAGAAAAAACACCCTCAAAAAAAAAGGCTTTGTCCCTGACGGTTTCAAGCAAAACTTGGCGCCTTGGCAAAAAAAATGGCGCCCAGAAAAATGCCCTCAAGAAAAAAAGTTTTGTCCCTGGCGGTTTCTTCCAAACTTGGCGCCCTAGCAGCAAAAAAATTGGCGCCCAACCCTATGTGGGGGGTAATTACCCCCATTACCCCCTCATCTACGCCCTTGGTTAAAAATGGGTATTTTTGTCAAAATTTCTCTAAAAAAAATCAAACAATTTTTTAAAAATTACTAATTTCATGATGAAAAAAGGTAAATTATACTTTTAAACTAAGTTTAATCGACATAAATTTACAAAAAAAAAAAACTTAAAAAAATCGCATTTTTTAGCACAAAAAATTGAAAAATCAAAACCTTAAAAAATTTCTTAAAAAATTAAAATATATACAGTACAAAAGAAAATTTTATTTGCTTTAAAATCACATGACCCCCTTCCCATTAAAAAAAATGTCCCCCATGCCCCTTGCCCACATTTTAAGAGCTGAAAGTATCAAGTATAAGCTAGTTTAAGTTGTCTTATTTAAGAGTTCTAAATTTTTAGTCAATATCTCAACTCATTCAAAAGTTAAGAGGGGAGGGGGTGACTTTTGGACTGCTCTGTACAAAAGACAATGACTTATCACTTTGAATATTCTGTATGTGGAGGGAGTTAGACAAAAAATTACAGCCCCTAGGGAACATTTAAGTATTACGTAACGCAAATTTTGATCATTTTGGACTTTTTTGGTTTTAAAACAAATAGCAGAAAAATAAAATTTTAACGCGAATTTTGTACAGGGCAAATAATAGGGAAATTATATGGGAAATCAAGTTTTCCAGTTTAAACTGGTTAAATCCAAATTTTCCTGTTTTACCTTTCAAGTTTTCCAGTTTTAATAAGTTAAACCAAGGTTTTCCAGTTTTAGTTGGTTAAAACTAGATAAACATTTCCTATTAAAATTAGTTTTTTCATGTTAAACCCGTTTTTTAAGTAAAAACCACTTTTTTTAGGATTGGGGAAAACTGTGAACCCCTTATGTCTTATTTATTTATTGTAAAGTTATTTCTTTTCTTTTAACTTATACTCACATCTAATGGCTCCAGGTATAATGGATCATAGTGGATTCCATCAAACATCAAGAACACTCTGTGTGGATAATTTTGATCTTCTCCAAACCTATTAATAATGGCATTTATAGTATCAACTACTGCTATCTCAATCCCATAATAATTTGCTAATATCGACAGTTCAATCGCACCTCCCCAAGAATTGTCCTGCTGTATCCATTTACAATAATCTGCATTTGGTGTGCCTAAAATAGCTTCAGAATAAGTCGATATGTCTTTTGATACAGTTTCAGCTATGATTTGCCTCATGAAAGGTGCTACTGATCCAGATTCATCTACTTTCCCATTTAACACAAAGTTTATACTACTAAAAAGACAGGAATTGTCCGCAGGAACTATCTGTTTCATTAAAATACCAGGGCAGTTTGGTTCGTTTTCAGTTACATGTGGCCGATAAGGCACTCCTGAGGACTTAGTTTCACTAGCTTGCACTGGACTAGTCTCAGTACTAGAATTTGTTACACTATCTAATGGTTTTTCTTCAAGGATTAACGTGTCACCATGGTGTATTGCAGAATCCTTAAGGACCTGGCTGTCTTGTGATACATCAATGCTTTTAGGGGGGTATCCTGACAACACTAGTAATCGTTGGATAGGTATTTCAGATATGGCAGAGAGTAGCTGTTTCAGTTCTTTTAATGTACTTTCCTGAGTTAATGTCTTTATAACTTGTTGACCACTTTTGGTTTTAACTTTTAGCGCAAATGCAGCCATAATAAATAAATTTTCTGTAAAATAATCACTTTGAGCTTTTGACGTTTGACAGAGGTCAAAAGTGATTTGCATAAATAAATAAATTTATTTTTAAACTGATAGTGATTGCATTGCTATTGCTTTGTTAAATTTAGCTTATTCATTTCATTGTCCTGATCTTTTAATATAGTGTCATTAATTTTAAAAATAAATAATTTCAATTTTGTATGTGAAAAAAACTGTATGAAAATTGTCCTCATCCGTGACGTCAGAATTCAGTCGACCATCTTCATGCTTGTTTGGTGCAAAAGTTTTTTTTCGGGATGTATTTTGCGCCTTGAACTAATAATAAATCTAAAATAAGCATTAATTTAAATGTGTCTAATTATAAATAAAGTACTGGCGTTCTATATGAAGTGGTAAGCACAAAATTACAGTATAAACAACAAGAAATGTTTTGCTACTGAAGTTTCATTCATTTTTTGCAGAATTGTTTTTACGAACCGGGCAAAATGGAAGGTGAACAATTTTCATTATGTTGGAATAACTTTCATTCGAATTTGAGTACCGGATTCCATTCGCTTTTAAAGGATGAAGATTTGGTTGATTGTACTTTGGCTGCGGAAGGGCAGTACCTGAAAGCTCACAAAACTGTTCTCTCAGTGTGTAGTCCGTTTTTTAAGGATTTATTTAGAGTGAATCCTTGTAAACATCCTATAGTTATATTGCCTGATGTTAACTATTCGGCATTATGCAGTTTGTTGCATTTTATGTATCAGGGGGAGGTCAGTGTAAGTCAAGAAGAAATCCCAACATTTATGAGAGTTGCAGAAACACTAAAAGTTAAAGGATTGACTGATAATGCAAATGTAAGTAAAAGAAATGTTTCTTTGACCTAAATTTATAAAAAAATACTTTAATATTTGCAAATAAAAAAGTCCCACAAAAAAATGTGTTTTTGCCTTAAAGGTTTTTTTTTATAAATTTAGGAATGTTGATTACTAAAATAAAATGTGTGTTACTCAAATGATCATGAATATTGTAGAAAGGAGTAGAAGAAAACAAAAAAAAAATATTTTTTAAAATTGTTAGTCTTTGTCTCAAGAAATGATAAAATAAGTAGACCTGAGAGTTTTAGTTTTAAAAAAATTTGGTATGCTTTTTCTGTACCTATGGTCTGTTTCATCAAAAAGAGAGTAAATTAAAAATTGCACAGTGAATATTTTCACAACAGATTCGAATATTGGATGTGCGAATATACTGCATAGTTTATTTTATAAAACAACTATATTCTATACACATACTATTCAAACCTGTTGTAAAAATATTTACTGTGCGATTTTAAATTTACTCTTGCTTGATGAAACAGACCATAGTGCAGTTTTTTGCCTGGGAAGCCTATGGTAAAATCTTTTCTCAACACTTATTTACTTCTATTTTTTAAACTGAAAAATACACAAACCACTAAAAGAATAATTTGAAAAACTGACCTATTTTAGTATTTTAGTCATATTTTTGTCAATGAATTTACTTTAGTGAAATAGATAATTTCATTATGTGGAAGCATTTCAAAGATGCTGAAGCTTTAATTTTGAGTGGGCTTTTTCACATGTCCCTGGGTCATGAAACATTTTCCAATCAAAAACAAAAAAGTTATATTGGATGCTACTTTTGAAACCTTTGTAACATTTTTTGAAAAAGGGTTTATTTTAAGCTTTTTCCCACTTCACAAATTGACAAAGCATGTGGCGCATCCACCAAAATTGCAAATGTAAAAAAAAAAATATTTTTGACAAAGATTAAATTTGTTTAAATTACATGAATGAAATGCGCCGCAGGCAAAATTTTCTAGCGTTTTAAGGTCCAATGTTGTAAAAGAAAATATATAGAATATAAGTTAATTTTTGTTTAACCCTAGGTAATCGCGCGTTTTTTGTTTTTATCGTCATTGCGCAGAAAATAAAAGGGGAGTCGCGAGACTTTAATTTTTAATTTATATTTAGTTATATTTTTGAATTTAAAATAAATAGCATACAGGGTGATCAGTAACTTCCATGCCAAAATTTAAGAGGTGATTCTGCATCCAAAAATATAAAAAAAAGTTCCTATAAAGTTTGGTCCGCAAATGAGCCCTAAGGGAGCTACGGCTCTTTAAAATTGTAATAAAAATAAGGTTTTTAATTAATAACTCTGGTCCCCTTAAAGCTAGAGCGACAAGTTTTTGCCTGTATACTAGTACTATACTATATACTATAGTATTAATAGGGGAAATAAGTTTTTTTTTTTTTTTTATTTATCTAGAGACGTCCCTAGATGGAAGAATGTATTAGGCTTAACACATTTTTGCCATATAGTGTAAGACTGCAACCGTTTTCAAAAAAAATGCAAGAAGAAGTAACATTTTGTGCCACCAAAAACGTTTTTTTAAAAGGCTATTACTCCTTTAATATTATATTTAGGTGTTTTGGTGAAGAATACTTTTTTGCTCAGTTTTAAATGAAGAATCACCCTGCAGCATTAAAATTTTATTGATGCTTTTTTTTGTTCCCCATTCAATATGTCGTCTTCGAAGGGCTGTAGCTCCCTTAGGGCTCATTTCCGCACTAACCTTCATAGAAACTTTTTTTCATATTTTTGGATGTAGAATCACCTCTTAAATTTTGGCATGGCAGTTACTGATCACCCTGTATAATAATAAATAGCAAAGAAAATAGTGTTTCTGATTATCTAATAATATGATAAATCTTAAAATTAAAAATTGTAATTTTTCTAATAAGAATAGGTTGGGGACCCCAGTTTGGGGTACACCACGCGCCTAAACTTGTGAGTAAAATACGGTTATTTAACGAACATAAACCTAAAAAAAGCGCCACAAGATTTTTTTTTTGCATTTTGTAAGATGAAAAGTTACAAAAATGTGCAGAAGAAAAAAAAATCAAGGTAAAAAGCTCCAAAATTTAACTTTAGTTATTTTAAGTAAATTTAAAAAAATAATGTAAAAATTATCCCTACTTAAAATAAAATAATTAAATGCTAAGAAAATTATATATGCAAAGTATGCTGTGGAATGGAATGGAACAACTTGATTATACATTTTTTTTTCAGGACACAAATGGATATACAAACAAACAGCCAGGCGCCCCATTGGGCCCGAACCAAAGAGAAATGATGAAACGACCCAAACCAATGAAAAAAGTAATCAGACCTATCCAGCATCTACGCCCAATCGGCAGCCCGAGCCCTAATTACATGAAATCACCTCAACCCTCACCAATCCCAACACCACCCCCAAAAAAGCCCCATTTAGAAGAATCCCCTCATATTCCTAACACTATCCCTGCTCATACAACTCCCACAAATACTACTCCTGCACATACCACACCAGCTCACAGTAATACGACTAGTACTTCAGCTCATAGTAGTGCTCACAGCACGCCCACTCACAACACCTCCGCTCATACTACTCCTACTCATGATTTTCCTGAATCGCTGGTTAAACCGAAAGAGGAGCCCATCGAAACACACATGTCGCCATTGCCTGAAGATGATATTAACATGGACATGTCTCAGATGTTGGATACGCAGATTGGCGAAGCGTCGCCGTCGCAGATTCCGCCGTGGGCTTTGCAGGAGAGCAGTAAAGCTATGCAGGACTCATCTTCACCAGGTAAATTAACTAGTCCATTTGTTGTGTTCTATGATAAAAGGTGATAAAAGTAGTTTTGGAGGCCAAAAAATACTTCTGTAGCAAAAAAAAACTGCTGCTAAGAAAACAATACTTTACCCTAAAGGTCTAGGTTCATTAAATTTAAAAACGAAAAAAATAAATAAATAAAAAAGAGGCTCGAAACCGCGGTCAGGTTTTAATTAATATACTTGGGAAAAGGACCTTTACTCTGCCTTTTATTTAAATAAAAAAGAAACAAAAAAAAAAATTTTACAGTTCAAACCAACAAAATGTGTATTGTAGGTACTAATATATCCTAATATAAGCCCATCCCAGCATAATACACCACTCAATTATGAAATTTAAGGTAACTTTCATGATTTTAAAGTTTTGATTTACTCAAATCTATAATTTATACAGTTGAAACCTTGTTGTTCTCATACGACGAAGTGTTATCATAAAATTTATATTTTTATACCAAGGTGTTCATAATTCGGTGCTTTATCAGCATAAGGTTTCTATCCTTACAGAACGTCGGATATAATTTTTTAGTTATGTATTTTAGATGATTTTTATTTTAATTTTCGACGGAATTTAATGAATTTTAATGAGTAATTTTAATTTAGGATTGTTTGCATTTCCGGCTGATAAGAGATTGTTGGTATGAAGTTATGCATAAAGGCGTCATATTTTAGTTATATTAAGATTGTCGAGAAACTTGTCTTACAATATGAAATCCTGACCATATTCAAGATTACAACAAGTCGGTGTTGACAAATCAAATGCCCTGAAAATAGTCAAAAATTTAATTGAGTAATTTCATCTTGCTCCAAACTTGCAACCCTATAAACATTTCTATTGAAAATTCGCAAAACCTCATTAATTTTCGTATGGAAATTCTAAAACCGATCTTATAAAAAGTTATTAAATCTCATGTAACTTGATGAGGAAGTCCATATGAAACTACATCTGGAGTTTAAAAGTTTCAAACACAATGTATTCTTATTAATAAAAATGTGGTTTTCATTAGGACCTCTGGGTATGAGACCTGATGAAAGTTCGTTGTATGCCTCAGAATTGTGATCAGAAATTTGTTATAGGGTATAGCTAAAAGTACATAACGTAAAAGCGGTCAAACAGGCAATTTTGGCGATATTAAAGTTTGTTGCAAAATATAATTAACCAGTCGAATCTGTTTATTTCTTAACGCGTTTTATTGGTCACTTTTGTCTTGCTACAAATTAGCATGACATCCGTATTTGATCAGTTTAAAAAGAAATGCAAAATTTACTAAAAACAAACAAGTTAAATATATGTATTGGGATTTCAAGGTTATATCCTTTTCTAGGCGTAAATTTGATTCTTTTTAAGTGCATCATTTATATTATGAAAATAAATTTTTGTTTTCGGGTTTAATTAGTGAAAATTTCCATTGTTATTGAAAGATATAAAAGATTTGATAGCAACAAGCCAAAAATACACTGTCATTAATGTTTTAAATATATATTTTATACTCGGCGCATTATCTATCTGAGTAACAAATTGGATCAAGGAAGCTATGATTAGTGGTTTAAAAATGACTTTTAGTAATAAATGTAGCCCATTGTGCTTTTGATAATTTTTAACATTTAGGTTAAATTGACTGTCATTTTACGTCTTACAAATAATAACAAAATCTGTTTAAAAAGTAAAACTTTGTTCAAAATTATAATAAAAGTAAGTTTTTATTCATATTGTGCTATTATAAACTTAAATTTAACATTACCTGAATAAAATTACGGACCAGTATTATTTTAACCAAAAAATTCTCTGTTATAGTGTTTACTTCAAAAATTTAAAGAGCACTGCATTATATTACTTCATTTAAACAAAATGTTTATAGATTGATGCTTTAGTTTTCTTTTTATGCCTTTTTCTTGTTATTTCTTCTTGCTAATGCAAATTATTTGGATTTTTTTATAAATGTCAAAATAATGTATTGATTGACAATAAATTTTAAACAAGATGAAAACCTTACATAAGGAACTAAATATATTCTGCTAACCAAATAACAAGAAACAAATGACCATCAACTCAGATAGATAATGCGCGGAGTTTACATTTGTTTTTTTTTTGTTCATTGTCGACTCCCTAAAAATAACACTATAGGTACTTCTAAAAATTAACTTAAATCTTGCCCAATGTTGAGCTACACATAGGGAACCTAGATGTAGTGTCCCTAGCTACATATCCTTAGTTAAAATTGATTTGACATGAAGTCGTTTGGAATTTGTAAGGGATATATGTATAAAGGAAATTCCAACTCATGAGGTCATTATTTCACATAATTAATCTTTTATATGCCCATTTTTCCTTTTACTGAATAAAGGCTTTTTTTAAGATTCACCGAGACCATAATTATTTGAAAATAATATATTTCTCAATACAAAGATTTCCTCCCAGAATCTGGTGATATGTGTCAAATTAGTTTTAAAGACGTTTAATGTTATAGTATAATATTGAATTTTATAATTTTTTAGTGTATTATATGAACTTTGAAATAATTTAAAACTGCGAGATTGTTAACTCGCTCATTGACTTTCTTTTATTAGTGCAAATTAGAGTAAATCAAGTCAAACATTGCTAGTTAGTACAGATACAGACAAACCACTCTAAAAATAACCTTGTTTACGCATGCGTGCGATTCCAAACTAACAAAATAACAAGAAGTGTACGCCTGATGTCACGTGTCCAGTCCTGAAGCCAATGATCAAAGCGAAAAACCAGTGAATATTGATAGGAGGGTGTCTTAGGGACACTAGATCTAGGTCTTAAGTTGCTAACTTAAGACCTAGATCTAGTGTCCCTAGGGTGTCTAGGCTATTCATAACTGTTCATAACAGCAAAATCGTAGCGGATCGTTTTCGGATGATACTGTTAAAAGCTCTGTTCTGGTGATGGTTCTGTTTACAATTTGGGGTTTAATTTGGGAATTAATAGAAAAATTCAAGTTAATTTTTTTTCGAAAACAAAAATCGATAGAGCATTTCTATAAACGAAATTGGATTGTTTGGTCAAAATTTAACTAGAATTGTTTTAAATATTCCTAAATTATACCTTAATTATACATTAACCATTCTTTGAAATTTATATTGAATTTAGGACTAGCGTGCTGTAATCCTAAACCTAAATTACTCATCTAAACAATTGATCAAATTACATTTATTATTATTTAAAAACGCTGAGAATCTAATATGTAATATGATTAAATAATTTAGGTCATCTCGTAACAATTACAGATAAGAAATTTTTAAAATGCTTAGATAATCTATTTATATGAAATATTTTACTGGTGATATAAAATTACGTTACGTAACATTTATTTATAAATTTAATTTAAAATATTACGTATGTAATTAAAATAATTTTCGGTTTATAGAACTGCGTTTAAATTATATACAGAGCGGTCCAAAAGTCACCCCCCCCTCTTAACTTTTGAACTAGTTGAGATATCGACTTCAAATTTGGAACTTTTAAATAAGACAACTTAAACTATCTTTTAGTATATATTCAATACTTTCAGCTCTTAAAATGTGGGCATGGGGGCATATTTTTTTAAATGGAAAGGGGGGTCGTGTAATACATCATTTTAAAGCTTATAAAATTCTCCATTTAACTCCATATTTTTAAATTAAAAAAAAAATGGGTTTAAAATGGAGTTGAAAATGGGTATTAATGTCAAAATTCCTCTAAAATAAAACAAACAATTTTTTAAAAATAAATAAAATAAAAAAATGTTAATTATAATTTTAAACTAATTTTAGTTGACATAAATAAAAATTTATAAAAAAAAACTTAAAAAATCGAATGTTTTAGCACAAAAAATTGAAAAATCAAAACCTTAAAAAACATTTAAAAAAAAATTAAAAATGTTAGTTTAAATAGAGAATTTTATAAGCTTTAAATTGATGTATCACACGACCTTCCTTTCCATTTAAAAAAAATGTCCCCCGATGCCCCCCTGCCCACATTTTAAGAGCTGAAAATATCAAATATATGCTAAAAGATAGTTTAAGTTGTCTTATTTAAGAGTTCTAAATTTGAAGTCGATATCTCAACTCGTTCAAAAGTTAAAGGAGGGGGGGTGACTTTTGGACCGCACTTTATAAAGAAAAAATTTCCCAACGTTTCACCATTTATTGGATTGGCATCTTCAGGGAATAAATATAGTAAAATATTACATTACTTGCAATTCACCAAGTAATAATGTATTTTGGAAGAAACTAAAAAATATAAATACGTATTAATAAATCTCGTACGAAATAAATAGTTTACTTAGTGCAATGATAAAAACGAAATTTAAATTTATCGACGACAATAAAGCAAAATTTTGACAAATTCGGCCACAAATTAGAAATGTTATTTTTGTATTAAGAGCGCAAAATGACTGATTTCTGCTTGAGTGTGGAATTTGCTGATCGAGGCGTCTAGCCGAGATCAAGAATCATGCGAAAGCAGAAATCAAATTTTGCGCTCGTAATACAAACAACATTTTTTGTACAACCTAAAATAAATAAATACGTTTCAGACAGTAAGTTACCTTACAAGGTGGCAGCACATGAGTACAATTTTCTGCAAATCTGTTGGTGTAAAAGTAAAATCCTAATCATAGGAACTCTCCTTAATTCCTTCACAAAAACAAATATATAGCTCACAAATATTTAGCACACGAAATTGAGATTTGATTTAAAATAAATAATAATTTCATACTTAAAAAATGGCGAACCAACATCTCGTCGCATATAACTGACAGCTCTTTTACGATTGACATGCCGGTTGCCTACACTGTGCCCGCGAAAAAAATCACTTTTCTGCTTGCTGTCATGGTAACGAGCAGAAAAGTAAAATACTAAGAAATAGGTTATTTTGAAGTCTGAAAACTTCATTTATTTTTGTAGAAATGTTAACTTTTCTATTATATCATAGAAAACCCTATTTACTTCTGGTTAAAAAAAAACTGCAATATATCACATAAAAAAATTAAAAAATCAACCAATTAAAATAATTGTATAATTTGTACTACATATAGTGCATTTTTTACTTAACAGCAACGCGTGCTTGATATGCTTTCCCTGTTAAAAAAATGTATAAAAGCGGATGTCTTTTTATGTCTAACTAGTGAAACATGTTTTTTACCCGACATTTTCAGCACCCCTTTAGGGTTTCATACCCTGCTTAAAAAGATCCGTTGAAAATCATTCATGTATGGTTCGGGCTTAGCCAGTGCAGTTAACTTCAGAAAAATTTTAAATATTAATAGGTCATATTTATTCCGCCATTTTGAATTTTTATATTTTGGGTATTGGTCCACATTAATATTACCAAAAGAAGCCTTTACACCAAATTTCAGCTAAATCGGACTTTTGGAAAAAGTCCAAACCATCGTAATTTTTTTTCTGAGTTTTTTACTATTTTTTTCGTATTTGCATTACCTTAAAGCAATAAATATTATATTGCAAACTTTTTTTACATTATTATTTTGCATTTATAATGTAATTTATCCATTTTTCAGTCATCAGTCTGCCAAATTTTATAAACATTTTTAAGCAGGGTAGGCCTATACAAATATTTGTCTGGGGCTAAGAAAGCATGCATATAAATAAATCCTTTTTAAAATTATTATTAATAATATTATAGTGGTTGTGTAATTATTTTATGAAATAAAGTGTCAAGTGTCAACATTGTATATCTCTTACAATGTCTCATGAATGTTCAGCCTTGGATACCCCTTGTCGAAAAAATGCTCAATATTTGATTCTTTATCCTCAACCAGTTGGGTGTAGTTTTGAAAACAGAGCCGGATTAACTATGGGCCGGGTGGGGTGGCGGCCCAGGACCCACCACCAGAGAGGGCCCCCCAAGGCTGTTTGGTTAAAAAATTTAATTTACAAAAAATATTAATAATGCGTTAAATCATCAACATTCAGACGCGTCCGTATTATTTTTTCTGAATGTCGATGATTTTATACATTATTAATATTTTTTGTATATTTAAATTTTTACCCAAACAGTTTTGGGTGGGCCCTGGGCCGCCGGCTCTCTTTTCGAAACTACACCCAACTGGTTGAGGATAAAGAACTAAATGTTGAGGATTTTTTAGACAAGAGGCACATTAACATAACTATTTTTTTACTCATTAAAATTTAGTGCATTTACCCTTAAATTTTTATGAAAAGAATATTTTTAAGATAGGGCAGGGTGGAGTTTGTTTATGCGTACTCAAGGTTGAATGTTCAAGACATATTGTAACAGCTCCATGCCTCCAAAATGAACATCATAGCTTGGTTGGAGTTAAACTCGACTGCTGACATAATACCTGGTTATTACAGTTCACAGTATATACATATGTATAGTTTTTATATGCCTAACCGTTATTTTTACAACCTGTACAGTCAATCTTATCACATTTCTTTATTGGCAATTTTTTGAAAAAATCGCAAAAGTACTTCAAGTAGCGTAGTGCTTCGGGAACCTCAATAAAATAATACACTTATAAAACATTCAAATACCTTTTTTTTCAAATTATATGGCATAATACATTATTAATTTACAATACAAATTTACAAGGTATTTTATTGGAGTTTCTGTTGTAGATCTTATTTATTTAGTTCTCTTTTAATTTTCATTTCGTAGCTTTGGTAATATTTTATTTGTAACCAGTAGTGGATGTATAATGCATGTATGTATATGCCATATATTGTAGTATATTCAGTGTTTTGGTATTTAAATGTTTAAAATCATTGGTCATAATTTCAATATTTTATTTTAAATCTTGATATTGTGATCGAACTACAGGGCGCTGCAGAGAATAAGGACGATTATATTTATTTCAATTTCCCTAATTTATAAAGGTATGTAGTTGAAGGCTTTCTCCCTATGGAGGAAATACTGTTTTTTCGACCCTAAAGTAAAGGAAGTCTACTTTTTGTGAAGGTCATAGAAAAAATATAGTATCGAAATGAAAACGGACGTAGTTAATGCTTTTGTTGATTTTAAATCTGTTTTTGGGTAAAATGGATCGCTGGTTACTATTATATAACCGTAGTTTTGCTCCATCGGTTTATAAGATATCGCGTAGCTTGCTATAATGATTTGGTGCTTCTGGTTTTTCAATTTATGTTTTAACGCAAAATTATTGGTTTGGGGTGTCAGCTCCAGCTTTAAAGATACAGTCAAACCTCTATAACTCGAAATTCTCGATAAGTCGAAGTTTACTGGTGTTTCCCGCATATTTTCTATTGTAACAATGTACCTTTTTTCTAATCTCGCGGTCCCTTGAGTTTCGAGTCATAGAGATTTGACTTTTTACGCACTACTTTTGTCTTTTACTCACGCGTTAAAATTGCGAGTTTCTTTTATGCGTGATGGTTTTTTCTGTCAGACTCCACATTAGTAACAAGATCTTGTTAACCTCTTAAGAAGTTAACCTCTCATCAGAAAAATATTTTGTAGGGTTCTAGTGTCTACAAATTAGAATAAGAAGCTACGCGATATATTAATACTGCTTCCAACAGAACAATACTTTCCACTTCATAAAAAAAATCAAAAATCATTTTAGCATTAAAAATAATTGTCATGCGGCCATTAATTAGCTTACTATCAAGAGTAATATTTAAAAAATAATTTTTCACCTACCCCACCCCTATTTTTATCAAAAACCGTCCTGACCAAGAACTTCGGGTAAGAAACCTAAGATCCAAATTTAAACTCTTTAGCTCAAAAATTACTCAAGTAATGTGGTCACATAATTTTATCTGCTATGTAGGGGAAACTAAAAAAACTGAAAAGAACAAAAATGTGGTCATATTCGTAATCAGCGCCCCAAATGTATCCAAAAATAACTTTAAAATCTGCAGCATCAAAATCATCATTCCTCTGTGCAATAACACATGCCAACAAGGATTTTGTGATCGGATGTTTTTTTTTTCTGGCTTAGTTAAGACCCACTGACTGCCAAACAAGAATTTTTTTTGTTTCCCTCACGTTTATTATTTTTTTTTAACCGATGCGTTATACTGGCTCCGCCATTTTCATGAAAAGAAGCCATTTGGCACATTTTAAGAAAGATTTTGGACCACCCTAATGGCGCGGAAAATCTTTTTAGAAATTGTTCGTTATTCTTATCGAAATCAGCTGTATTAAGAATAGTTTTATGCAAAAATACAGAATGTTGCCCTGTTTTTTTGCTGGCCCACTGTCCAGTTGTTCAAAACCCTTACGTGACGATCAAAAACGGAAGTTATATTCGAAATAAACAACTAAATTACCCAAAATCTGCTGTCGGATCCAAATCAACTTTCAAACGTTGAAAATTTGTTGTCGTATAGCGGCGTTTTCACGTCAAAGCTGATGTAATATTTTGAAAACGCTACTATTGACGAATGTCACTTACTGCCCTTTACTTTATTAGGGCAGTATATTCATGGTAAACAAATTAAATTACACAACTGCGACTTAGGTTCTTTTATTACGCGTATACGCTGACATTTAAGTCAGAAGATAAGATGTTTACCAAACAATGCATTCCTAAAATCAAAATAACCGTACACTCTTCGCCGCCCTCAAACTAGAAAATGGTTTTAAAATGTTCAAAATCGTCAAAAATTTGTAATCAAGTCGTCAGGTCGATAAAAGACCAGTAGAAAACTAATCGGAATCTACTGGATCCTACTGGTCTTGTTTTTTTTTACAAGGGGAGCCTTTACCTGGAAATAATTTAGGGAGTTTTGTTTTTGGGTACGGTTTAGGCCCACAAATAAAAAAACAATTTTGCGACTTTGAACTCGATTTGGAACTGTCATTTTTTAGGCGTATATTTCACAATAAACGTATTTTTCAAAATATCTCAAGATCGCTGACATATTTTTCATAAAACTCGTTTTTTTTTATGAAAATAAAGAGGTCCAAATTTCCAACATTTTTTGTCCTGTGTTTTTTGGTACGACTTATCACTAATTCACGGCACCGCGGTAGTTACACTATAGGTTTTAGCGTTTTAATTTTTTTTTTCGAAAAAACAAAAATTTTCTTTAAGTCGATTAGGCATGCCCGAGGGGCATATTACAGGGGCGGTATTTCGTCCCTTCGAGAGACGATATCGGGCGATCTCGAGGCGATATTGGGCGATTTTGAGGCGATATGGGCTTGATTACTCTAAAAGGCGATATTTCGTCCCGATGAAATGAAGAGTGACATATCCCTCGGACATGCCCCTTAGAACATTTTTAGTGAAAAATTAACAAAATTATCAATATTGAGCACCGACCTATTTCTGCGTTGCAATAACAAAAGTTTTGTAAAACCCCTGTTTTCACGAGATACCAACTATTTTTTCTACCACCACATCCAAAAAACATAATCGTCCTACCTCTCTGCCGACCTCTGGACGAGTGATTAAGCGTATTATTTTATATGCAGGTACTCTACAGTGTATACTCGGCAAAAGAGGAAACCCTCGCCTCATAGTCGACGGTCACGTTTTCTACAAGAAAAGTACATACAAGGGCAAAGCGTTCTGGTACTGCAAATTTAGCAGGGTGCCAGAAAAGTGCCAGGCGGTCGCATGGACGTACAACGGAAGTATCGTAAAATGGCCGGAAACGCACACGCACCCGATCGTGGCGGACGTTTTCAACCCCGAAGAAGACTCGGAAGTGCCGATACAGAACCTGCAGGAGGTTTTGTGGAAGCATGCCACCAATTATTAACTGTTTGAGATGGTTTTAATGAGTTATATGACGAGGGATCCCTATGTTGAAATTGCAAAAAATGCATACGGAACACTCCTGTTAGTTTTTCACTGGCTGATTTGCCTAAGGGTGTTGGCCACATGTCAGGGAATTTAATGTGTCACGGAAATGTCAGGGAATGTTATTGAAATAAATGAAAAATCAGGGAATTTTATTGAAAACCCTGTAATTTTATTTTTTTGTTTTATCCCTTTTTTTCATATATTTTTCAACCTAAAACCAAAAAGAGTCAGGGAAATATCAGGGAAAAATATGAAAATTTGGCAGGGAAAAATTTTCAAAATCAGGAAAATGACGGAATTTTACAAATAAAATTCTGTGGCCACTCTGTAAAAGTCGAGTTGCGCCACGCTCGAAATGTACCAAAATACCTATAGGTATTTTTTCATAGATAAAAATTCATAATATCGTCGGCTTAGAGTGTTAACCTGCTAACTCCACTTTTGGAGGAATTGTCGTTTTTGATACCGTTCAAAAGAGGGCACTTAGTTACACTATCTGCAAAAAACAGGCAACTCTAACCTTTTCCCAAATATAACTTTTTCCATAATGCTAGTCGAAAAGCTGCTAACTCCGCCACTTCCAGCAATTATTGCAAAGGTTTTTATTTTTAAATAACTTGCTTTTTGATGTTGAAGACAGTATTTTGTACTTTCATTTTCTAAAATAAAAACCTTTGCAATAATTGCTTTATTTTTTGGAAAAACTTTACCTAAAACCTGCCTTGATGGAGATTTGTCTCAAAGGTAGAAAACCTGCCATCCCCTTTTTAATTCAATAAAAATCAATCGCAAATTAATTTTTTTGTAGTTGAAGGTGTTAACACCTCCAAAACTAATAAAGAAACGAGATTTTTCATTTTGTTATACAATAATTATAGAAATAATTATAAGGTTTTTTCGTATCCTGTAAAGTTTGGTCAAAAGGAGTTAGCGGGTTAACACTCGACGATATATTAAAATTATAGAGAATTTCAAGAGCTACAAGTTTGCTCATAACCATCCTCTGATGAGTAATTTGGCTGAAAACTCGAAAAAAACAATTTCACCCTCAACATGTGCATTTAAATATTTATAACTCAATTGTTATTAATATAATAAAAAAATGATCCAAGCAAAAGTTTAGGCAAATTTCCTCCTTAACAAAATTGGTAATATGCATTTTTATCGCACTACTTATATCAGCCCTTGTGTATTTTTTGCAATTTACAACCTCCTTGACTGGACTATGACTTTTAATAGACATTTTTTATGGTTGCTGCCAGTTTTGTCTGTCTAAAACCGGTGCTGGCAAAACCCCGAGTTTTTTTTTGCGATTAACCTAAAAAAAACTTAAAAACCATCGGTTTCTCCGAGCTCTGCCAGTCCTATTCAAAACTGAATTAAACTTACAGCAAACATCAGTAACTAACCTGTGTGAAGTTGTGTGTCAATTTTATTGACCGACTCTAGTTTTTAAGGATTATAATAATTATATGCCGGGATAGAATGTACAGGGTCAATAAATTATGACGAATTAGTCGTTTTTTAGGCCTTTCTTGGAAAAATCGAGAAAAATGTACATTATACAAATTACTTTTTATATAAGTATGTATACGATTATTCAGAAAACGGTTTACTTTTTTATTTTTTTAATTCATACTTTTTAGATACTCCTACTTTAAGCTTATGCTGTCGTATTGGAAATATAATGTACCTAACTTGCTGAGAAAGTGTCATTTCATCAGTAATATACTATTACATGTATATATAAACAACATTTTTGTATAAAGAAGAAAAGGCTAAACATAGCACATTGCGTCAAACGCAGTGCTAATATTCTAGGGACACTGGATCTAGGTCTCAGCAAAAGGAAACCTATATCTAGTGTCCTTACTGTGAAATAAAAAAAAAAGGTTTATTTGCCTTAACGCCTGCCTAATTTCCTTATTATAGGTGATCCAAAATTCCCGCCCTCGTAATTTTTTTCGAAAATGGTAAGGGATATTAAAAAAAAATCAGGTACCTTGTTTTTAGTCTCACCTATACTACAAGTTAAATACCATATGACGCTTTCATAATAATACTCGTTGGCCCTGTGGCGACCTCTATAGTTTTCCCGATTTTTTATTTATCAAATTAAAAGTTCTTTAAATTAGAATAGTTTAGTTTCATGTCTTTTTTTTTCTGAGCTCATTTGTTTTCTGGTTATGGGCTGTCAAAATTTACTTAATTGTTCCTAATTTTTTAACCATTGTAGATATTAAAAAAATTCAAATGTGTTACTTTTAGCTTTATAAATACTAATTAATTTTGATAAGCAAACAATTTAAAAAAAGGTCCTAAGTGCCATCACAACTCTTATTATCCATTATTTAAAAAAATTATTTTATTAAAAGTAGTTAAATAAATATAAGGCACAAATCGAATATGCAAGAATTAATATAATGCATGCCTGCATCTTACAAATCACAAATTAGGTAAATAATGGATAATTAGAGTTGAGATGGCGCTTAGGACCTTTTTTAAATGGTTTGCCTAATAAAATTAATTAGTATTTATACACCTAAAAGTAACACATTTAAAACTTTTTAAATATATGCAATGGTTAAAAAACTAATAACAATTAATTAAGTAAATTTTGACAGCCTAAAGCTAGAAAACAAAGGAGCGCAGAAAAAAAAGATTGAAAGTAAACTATTCTAATTTAAAGATCTTTTAATTTCATAAATAAGAAATCGTTTACCATGGGGAAAAAATATAGAGGTCGCCACTGGGACAACGAGTATAATTATGAAAGCGTCATTCGGTATTTAACTTCTAGTACAGGTGAGACAAAACACGATTTATGATTTTTTTTTAATATCCCTTACCATTTTTGAGAAACATGACGAGGGCGGGAATTCTGGATCACCCTGTATATATTATTGAAAAATGACTTCCAAGTTTTAATTTTTGCACCCTGTAAGAGGGTCCCTGTTTAATATTTGCTATATTTTAGCAGCTAAATTAATTAATAATTAATAATAACAATATATTACGGAAATTAATTATATCTATAGTATATTGAACTTTAAGATGAAGTAGACCTAAACAAAAGAATCGCGCACGACGGCAGCTGGCGCGTGGCTTCAAAACACGAATGTTGCGAGAGTGGAGATGTATAAAATTAAACAGGTCAGTACATGAGCACTTGCGATGAAGCGTGCAATGCAATATAGAAATATTTTATTTTGAGTCCTACCCTGTCACTAAATACAACGGATTCACGTGCGTTTGTTTACACTTACTGCATCTTGAAGTTGAATATACTATATAAAGTAATTTTTATCGTTTTACGTCACAGTCTGCCTCCTTGCTTTTACATTCATCTCACCGCATGCATAGCCATATGGGCGGTACCATATTCATGTCTGTCCTAGTTTTACTTTTGAGTAAACAAAGGACAGACTCTGTGACGTTGAACGATTTTCTAATAAATTATAATATATTGGTTTGTAGTTATAATTGTATATGTGAAATTTAGACCTGTAATAGATGTGTCGAAAAAAAAAAATTGATTGTTACTTTTAGATTTTTTATTAATCTAATAAGAGCCAAAAATTACGTAATTAATTAAAAAAAATATTCGATTTATTCCACGTTTGAAAGACTGTTTGAACATCCTATTTAATTAATTTTATTTAATAATTATTAGCTTAAGCTTTTTTATCCTTAATAATTGCAAATAAGCACTTAATTATGATCAAATGCCTTATATAGTTATATTTTTATCTTTTTTTAGTTTTATTCGTCTTGAGATAGTTAAACTAGCCCAAGAAAATTTCAATGAGTTAACATCTTTATTTAATTATTTCTTTACATAACATATAGTTCGTGTAAACGCTTAGACTTGAAATTTGGAACAAATATTTTCTAAGTAGTAGAAAAAAATTGTTTCAAATTTCAAGTCTCTATGTCAAAGCGTTCTTAAAGTATGGTAGTGTAAAGTTGTTTTGCATTAAAAATATGATTATATGAGTTGCAAAAGAGAATTTACGAAAACCTACGACCTAACCTTCGCACAGTGTCGGTATACACAGGCGCATAGATAGGATTTTCTTAGAGGGGGGGGGGGGTAGTCAGCATCCAGTTTCGGACTGGGAAGCCCAAGGCTAGTAAGATTTCTAATAAAAATGGCGCTTGGCGCTCCTACCCTAGCCCTCCGAAAAAAAAAGCTTTGTCCCTGAGCGTTTCTACAAAAATTGGCGCCCCTGCCAAAACAAAAACAAAAAAACCCCCTCCAAAAATTCGAAAAAAAGCTTTGTCCCTGAGCGTTTCTACTAAATTTGGCGCCCATACCCAAACAAAAAAACAGCCGCTATATTTTAATTTTTTTAATTTAAAATAACAAATAAAGATTCTTGAAGTAAATACCCCCCTCTAACCCCCCCATATCTACGCGCCTGTATACACAACTGCAGGCAACTGACGGAAATTTCCGTCAGCGGCAGAGAACGTGTTAATGTGTAAATTTACACTTCTATTATACACCAATAAATAATTATAAAATAGTAAATTTTTAAACTATAGTTGGTTATTTAAATTTTTTTAAATTAAAAAAAATTGAAATTAATTTTGATCCAAGTTCCTTAAAAAAATATATAACTTGCGATTTTTTTCTGCTGTGGATTATTAGGATATAAAATTTTATTTAATATGATTTTAGAACTTTTGGTATTTTAAAATTTGTAAATATTAATCTTACTGTTTTTTTAGTTTTTAAAGCACCTGCCTAATTATTACTAATAAATTAAGATTTTTATAATAAAAAATATGATTTTTATCAAATTGTTGTTTATTTTGAAAGGGTTTAAAGAAAAAGAGCTGTAAATCTAAGCGGAGGGGGATATAATTTTTTTAGTTTCTTCCAACTAGTATTGTTTCTAAATATTACCAAAGAAACCCTCCAAAATTTCCTCAATTTTATATTCAATTGATGCATATTTGGATTCTCCATTAAATGTTGTTTCAGATTTTTTTATTTGGAAAGTCACTAAATATATTCATTTTGGATCAGATATTGATAGAAAAATACATTTTTTTTTAAATTGTTTACTTTTGATTAAAATGTGTAAACACGAAAACTGAACTTGGAAAAACACATTTTTTGCTTTAACTCAGATTTTTGATTTATAACGTCAATGGCTCGTCAATATCACTAGAAAGATTTTTTTTTAACCTAAAAACGATCTAGTTTTTAGTGTTATTTGGTCTATCTTAAAGTACATAGTCTTAAGTATATAAGGCCATTTTTATTTTAAAAATATTTGACGTTAGTACCCTTCGGAAAACTGCAGAGTATCCAAATTTAGTAGATATTTTAAAGAATAGGTTAAAAGTTTGTTAATTTTTGCGATAATAAGTTATGCTACATTTTTACTTTATATACTAAACATTTACAACAAAAATGTAATAACAACAGATTTATTTCTTAATAAAATCAAAAACAAAGCGATATATTTTTTAATTTTCATGTTTGTACCTTTACCCTGACCAAGGGGCTTTATTGATCATTAAAATATTATGCTCATATAAACTTCAACTAATAGTGATTAAAGCACTGTGGTTATTTTCGCCAAAATCCCAAAATCAACTTTTGGCAAAAATGCGGGGTCTGTGGCCCTGTAAATTAATTCTTTAAGAAGAAAAAAGTTATAGGGGCGAGCCACCTTTGAAAACACCCAGTATATTGTTGATTTCGTAATTATAAGTTTTAACCCCAAAAAATCGTTCGCTTTTAGGACCAAGTGGTGGCATAAAACTGATAAAAAGCGGACGAGGTCAGATGGTCCTTCTTCACAACGGTCATATTTATACGCTCTGCGACAAAAAAGACTTCAGAAGCATATGGGTTTGCGTGAAGAAGAAAACTTTAAACTGTGAAGGCTGCGTGACGACGTTAAGCGGCCCTGTTCTCCTGTCATACAGCGGACACAACCACCCGCAGCTGCACGAAGTTATACAGAAGCTGCAGGTCCCCAGCTGTAGTGTTTCGCCGGAGTTAATTTAGCCTACGAATTTTGTTGATGATTAAGTTATTTGCAGGTATTTTTTTGATGATAAATTGTTTATTGATATATCTAGGGACTGCAAATACAATCTTTTTTTTGGTACCGGTGTTGGTACCGGTACCGATACTGAAAGAAATATCTGGGAATTTAATACGTCCGGGAACAATTGGGAAAAAGCTTTATATTTTTGGGGGATTTTTTTTTATCTGGAATTTTTAGGAATCAGAGCACAATTTTGGAAATTTTAAATATCCTAGGAAAAAATAAAAAGTTTTACTTCACTTAAAAATTAAAAAAAAGACCAACAAAATTTCAATTTACTATAAATTGTCAATGAAAATTATCGTGAAAATAAAATACACAAATAAGTATTGAAAGTATTTAATATAATACAGTAGGAAAATATTGGCGAAATTTTAGAGAAATTAAAACTTAAAACATATCGCACTATTAGTACAAGACCACCACAACTTAAAATTTATCGATTTTGAGTTACGGTGGTCTTGTACTCATAGTGCGATGTGGCCACCCTGTTTTTTGTAACAAAATAAGAAAATAATATTCTCTTAAAGTAATTAAGAAGACAGATTAATATTTTCTATTTAATACGTTTTAGTATTAAAATTTGATCCACGAGTAAAGTAAAAAAAAGTATAAAATTTTACTTTTATGCTGGGCCATTTTAAGCAAATTTGTAATAATTTGGCCCTTTTCCAAAGGCTTTAAAATTTGACACTTCCAAAGGCTCTTCCTCCTCGGAGTGGTAAAGTTATTAACCAAGAATATGGGGAAATTCTTCGAGTACCGGGTTTATTTTGACTGGGAAATCTCGGAAACGTTACTGCAATCCCTGGTACTATCTAATGTTATAAGAAGCACCTGTAAAAATGACTCGTGCAGAAATAGGCTTTACAAATCGCCTATTATTACTATTGGACTTCATGTCATACAGGAATATTCACACTTGCATTGTAAAGGTACCGTTTTTACACTATAGTACATTAAAATATAATTAAACTAGGTGGCGTAGCGTGAAGGGCATAGGCCCAACTTGCCTTTAAAACCGAGGGAGCTACACTGCCGTTCTATGAAACACCCGCGTATCTCCATTTGACGCATAGCAACGTTTTCAACTCGGTGTAATATTTTGAAAACGCTGGTATTCTACAAATGGAGATACGCGGGTCTTTCATAGAACGGCAGTACAGCCTAACGTGTCGATAAAAATAGTCAAATTTTCCAAGAAAAAATAAAAATAAGCACATAAACTAAAACCGCTCGGGGGCTAAATTGAATCCAGGGGGGCTAATCCACCCTAATTGCGCCTATGGTTTAATAGTTCTTTTCCCTTCAGCTTTTATATGGTCGCTACGTCACTGATTAAATTATTCTTATTCTTTTTATTAAGTGATTTTTTTTCTGCAATAAGAGTTATGGTAGGACTGAACCTAATAATATTAGTTAAACTATCTACTACATAGCAATAAACAGGGAATATAGGCAAAGTAATAATTTGTCACCCTTCTTACAAGACTTACCACTATCTTACCCATCTAGTATCCTTATGTTGCAGCCCTCTTAAACTATAGCAATATTCTGCAAATAATTTTCTTGTGAAACTAAAGTTAGTAGACTTTAATATTATACTTAAGACTGGTTCATCTATACCGGGTGTTTCAGGAAGGTGGTTCACCCCCCTTAACTTTTTAATTTTTTTAGATAGGATCTTGAAACTTTCAGGAGCTAGATTAATTATAATTCAGAATTTTTTGACATCGTTAAAATTTTTTTGGCCGAAAATGAATCGAACTTTCGATTTTTAAATGGAACACCCCGTATATATTGACATATTTTGATTCAAAAATCAATTCTGAGAACAAGCATGTGTCACTTGTCACTTTTTGACAGGTCATCTAATTTTTTATGTTTTAATGCCAAGTTTTTCGAAATAAACTATCCATGTGTGGTATCAAAAATTCTCTCTCATTTTAACCTAATGAGCCGCCCTCTTTCTGTATGACTTTTTGGAACTTTTAAGAGCCCACCAAATTTAGAGTTTTGGGAAAAAAATCAAAATAGTATTTTTCTTAAGATACTAGACCAGAAATTAAGCGAATAAGCTAATTCAAGGCACAGATTTGGCAAGTGACAAATGCAAATAAACAGGGTGTTCCATTTAAAAACCTAAAGTTCGATTCATTTCCGGCGAAACCATAAGTGTCAAAAAAAGTCCAACTATGTCAAAAAATCCTAAATTATACATAATATAGCTTGTGCAAATTTCACGAACATAACTAAAAAAATAAAAAAGTTTAGGGGAGTGAACCACCTTCCGAAACACCCGGTATATAACTTTAACTTATATAATTAATAAATTATTTGTAAATACTAAGAATTTATCAAACTTTACCCGCCATTTCAAATATTTTTATTTTCAATCTCTAAATAATGGATTCGGTTTCAGTATCTTCAAAATACATAGATATCAATTTTTATTAAAATCCATTAAATTTCATCAAATTTTTCCGCCATATTGGACTTACACTTCTGGGAAGTCAATTAAAACTAGCGTTTCTTTAAACAGTTACAGATAATTTATTAAATACGAGTCCAATACTTGTTTTAAACGCATTTTGGTTCAAAAAAATATTATTTTTTTCGAGTATGGGCCTGGAACACATGACTCCTATAAATGGGGGGTTCAGATCAGAAGTGAATCAATTCCATATGGACTTGATCCATTTTACGTCTGAAACGAATTGGTTTCATATGTAAAATGGAAGAGTCCATAAGGACTTGATCCACTTCTGCTCTGTACCCTTCAAATATGTATTAAGTTATAGTTATGTAGGAACCAACCATTATATCATAAAACTGGGTATCACCATACCAGAAATAATTCTTATCTATAGTATATTCAACTTCAAGATTCAGTAGAAGTAAATAAAAGAATCGAGCACGCGGCAGCTGGCGCGTGGTTTCGTTGGTTAAAACACTCGAATGTTGTAGGGATGTAAAAAATAAACAGGTCAGTATGTGAGCACTTGCGATGAAGCGTACAGTGCATTGCAATGGACCGTTATATAGAAATATTTTGTTTTGAGTCCTACCCTGTGACTAAACCCGTTGTTGTCACGTGCATTTGTTTACACTCACTGCATTTTGAAGTTAAGTATACTATAGTAAGAATTCGCATTGTCACTGCTATGCCTTATTATTTATGCTACATAAGCCATTAAAGTAATAAGTTAATATAATAATAACTTATTAATACATTAGATAATACAGTGTAGCAGTTATATTCGAAAGTCACATTTTTAAATTGACTCTAAATAACGAATACCAAATATGCCATAAAGTTAGAATTTCATTATTTATTTTACTTACATTTTGACTCTAAACATTTATTAGTAAAATTTTTACACGACTGAAAAAAATATTTTGTTGCTTTATATATTGTTATAAGTACCTTATAATAACTAATATAGTTTTATTTACGTTTATTTCTTTATATTTTTAGTTTTTTTTTTGTATATGCATCATGATACCAAATATATTTATTTTTAGTTTTTATTTTCTTATTATGAATTTTATTGTTTTAGTTCTTTTATATTATTGTTTTAAAACCAGACTAGTTTAAACTCAAACTGACTATTTTTTTTAATGAAATGAGTCTACAAGTAATAACATAAAAAATGTTCTAACGGTGAAATTTATTAAAGATCTTTAATCAATTAGCCTGTATTTTAATTAGTATAAATATAACACAGTATTATTGTAAAACTAGATACCTTTTATAGGAAAAATTAGGTTTAAATTAGACATAGCCATAAAGAGGTTATTTTTATATCACATTTTTTGGATAAAAAATTAAATAGTCTTTTTGAGATTATTCTATTACTTATGTTAAAATTGTAATTGTATATTGGAGAATATATATTTTTTGGGCCACAAATAAATGTTATACTTAAAATGTTGTATGTATTTGTGCAATACTTAGTAAATAAATACAATACAAAAATATATAAATACTATATATCAATAAATAACAATTTAATAAAATAAGTTATAAGTTTTTGACTGTTTGAATTTTTTATTGTTATCTTTAAAGTTATTTTGTATTTTGTTTTTCAAAATAAATAACTAGGTATTAGTCAATTTTTTTTTGTATCTGAATCCTTAATAAAAATGAAATTCTGAATATCAAAATGCAGGAAGTTGCAAAAAAAATCATAGGCGTAGCGAGGGAGGGCTTAGCCCCCCCCCAAATTTTTCTAAGCCCCCCCCAATCAAACTATAAAAGTCTCACAGACAGACAAACCAAGCCCCCCCCAAAATTTGGACCTGCAGGACCATGGTTACGCCTCTGAAAAAAATCCACCCACCACTTGGAAAAATATGGAGTTAATAACTTTTTTTTGTTCATTAGCTTTTCGCCGTCATATATAAAGTTGGAAAAATCTCAATCTTGGGTAAAAAAGTTGTAAATTTGTTTCTGCCCCCACTTAAAAAAATTCTAGTGGCATCACCCTAGGCCGTAGCGGAGGTCAAAAATTACCACTTTTCTTAGTTTTCCTCGAGAAAAAAGTTGATGACTAAAAATAATAAAAAAGGTCCTCACCTTTTTGTAAAATATACAACTTTTGTATTTTGAATCCCTGCAATATGCGACTTTTGTAGTTTGAATACATAAAATATACAACTTTTGTTTTGGATCAATGGTGGGGCTTATCAACCAAGTGTTTTTTGATTGCGTAGTACTCCGTGCGGCATGTTACAGTATATACATAATACATAAAATATACAACTTTTGTTTTGGATCAATGGTGGGGCTTATCAACCAAGTGTTTTTTGATTGCGTAGTACTCCGTGCGGCATGTTACAGTATATTCCACTAGCGTCTACGTCTCAATGAACCACAGAACACCCACCATGAACTAGAGGAGTCACAAGCTTTGTTCGGGATACGCTAGAATAAGTTCTGGACTACTGTTTATTGGTTATTTAAAGTCACATGGTAATAAGGATTAAACCTCCATTGGTCAGAACCAGTTCTGAACTCGAATCTCGAACAAGCCTACAGAACACAAGCGAGAGGAGTCTAGTTCATTGCTACATCACAGAACACCCACATATGTGCTACATATGCAACTCGTTCTTTCGTGCAGTTCCTTTTTACGAAAAAAAAATATACTGCTACCAACAAAATAATAATTTCCCCTAGGTTCATTAAAATCAAAAAAAAAAATTCAAAAATTTTTTTTTCCAAAAATTTCAAAAAAAGAGGGAGGACCATTGTCCCACTGTGCGATATTCAATCAAAGTAGTTCAAAAGAACCAAATCTAGAATTTTCCTAACCTAAAAAATCCCCTAAGACAGGAACAGTACAAATCATTATTGGTTTTCTGTAGTACAAATTGATTAAAAATGGCTAGTAAAATTGAAGAAGTAAGTTAATCGTTTTATTCTAAGCAATTTCAACTTAAAGAACATGTTTTTCAATATCTTTTTATACATTTTAGTTGAAGAAAGACATCGCTGAACTTGATGAACTCGAAAGGCGGGCAGTCAGACAAAAAGTTAAAGATATATTAAGTATTAGTAAAAGAAAACTGGTGTCTGAGGTTGTTCAGTTAGAGGAGCAAGAAAAGCTATCACCAACTAATGTTCCAAGCTCTACTAGTTCTTCTGGAGCCACGAGTTCTGCGTCGAAGAAGTATCGAGTTAAATTAAACAACTATGGTATGTTACATATTTTATATCATAATCCAAGAATAAATCCCAAAAAATCGGCGAAAATACATTTTTTAAATATCTATTTAGATAATCATATATTTCAGTATAATTTAATGATTAATTTTGATCCCGTGGCCCACAATTATTTTTGTCGGCCCAGACTAGTCCACACCCATTATTGAAATCAACCAAAAAAAAAATTGAATTTTCAGATTTAGAATGTCATGAAATGTAAAGAAAATGTGTGTTTGTAAACCTTGCAACTTAAGTCAAAAACACTTTAAAATTAAAGTTCAAATTTTTGAACAGAAAATCCAATATAAAAAATTTACATGAAATATCGTTAACATTGGGGCAGAGCCGGCCTTTGTATGCATCAAGTGAACCCCCTGCTTCAGGGTGCTGTCTAGAGGCGTTTTTTTTTGGGATGAGGACTTTTTTTTAGTCATAAAAAAAATTAGGAGAGGTGTTTTCTGTTCTGTTTTTGGGGAGGGGACCATTAGTCATCAAAAAATTTGGGAGGGGTTATGATTTTCTTTTGCTAGGGGCGCCAAGTTCAACGTTGGCTTTGGGTGCTGAAATGCATTGGGGTACAGTAAGAGAATAAAAACTAACATTTTTGATCAGTTAGTACTGAGTGCAGAACCAAAATGACCAAATTTATTCAGCTTTAATACGCGGAATTTGGCTATGGTTATAGTTTGTGTGGTGCTGATCTTTCGCAATGACTTATGGCACTGTAACACCTTGCATGGAGCTTTTAACACACATCGCGACATTATTATATTGGCAGATTTTTTCAACACTATTATTTTTTGGGTTAGCTTGCTTTATATTTGTCCCATGACAAAAATTATAGTTACATCAGCACTTAGTGCTACTAAGAGTGCCGATGTATTCAAATCTTCGCCAAAAATTCAAAATCTTTGACCATATTTTTTCCCATTTCTCGACGTTTTAGACCTTTCTGAGTCAAAACCAGTAAAAAAAAGTTTTTCGGTCTGTCTGTAAACTCGATAGTTCCATTTCTAAACAAGATATCGACAAGCGGTTTTTTGCATATTGTTTCTTATCGTATTTTGAAGAGCTGATTAGATTTTGGGGGTAAATGATTAGGGGTAAGGGGGTAAGAATGGGGTAAAACTCCTATTTTTAGCGTTTTTTTTTTTTGGTTATAATTAAGGCAATTATTATAGTACTTTATTAATTCAGCACTTATTTGAAAGATAATTTTAAATTGGTCAAAAAATGTTACAAACTATTTTTTCCTAAAATGCATTTTTTTTCGGGATATTGGCGTTTAAAGCAGTAAGACGTTTTTTTAGCATATCTCACTTATTTTTTAACCCGATTTCAAAAAATTATATTTTAAATGAAAGCTGTTTTTAAGCCCGATAAAAAATGCTATATTCAGTTTTTTGCTAGAATATAACGTTTTGGAAATACATACTTTCAAACTTTAATATATTATGCAGCTGTATTAATGGTTGCCTATTCACGTGATCACACAACTTTTCTTTTCATAATGTTTCAAATTAGTGCTTACTGCCGATGTTTTGACAAGGTGCTTGCAACTTTTCAGCTAATTTGATTTGTTTATTTTTTAATTTATAAATATTTATTGGATAAACCAAAAGGCTATAGACCAGACCTGTTTTTTTTACGTTTAACATTTCTTTTTTTATAGCTTGGGATCAGACAGCGAAATTCGTCAAATTCTATGTAACTTTAAAAGATGTACAAAATATTCCTGCTGAAAATGTAACCTGCATATTTAGTGCCAAATCGTTGGAGCTCATTGTATCAGAGTTGGATAATAAAGACTATGTTTTCAACATAAATAATTTGCTTGAAAACATTGTTCCCGAGAACAGCAATTGGAAAATTAAATCAGGTAATCGTCCAGTTATCATCCCCAAGACTAGCATGAGGCAAATGGTTGCCCCCATTTGGCCGCCAAAAAAAGTTCGCGGCCATAGGGTCGCAAAAAATAAGGTCAATTAGTTCGCGACCTAAAAGATCGTGGACCAAAAGCTCGCAGAATTTAATATCGCGAGGACTAAATATCGCAAAATAATAAACCAAACAACCAAAAATCCGCAGGATATACATAATATAGCAAAAAAAATATATAAAATTCGCATCACATACGAATTTTATAAAAAGTTGTGTTTTGCAAGATTATACTGTTTAATGTTTTAAATTATTTTAAGTTATGACATATTCCACATAAGAGTTGACCTTGATCATACCCATTGTCGCAAACTTTTGGCTCGAAATAAAAAAATTTACGCGACTTCTTGTCCCACGACCTTTTGTCTCGCGATATTAAATTTTTGCGACAAATATTTTCACGGACTTTTTTGAAAAACTTTCGGCCGCCACATTCTGGCCGCGATTTTTTTTTTTTGGCAAACTTTTTACAGAGGCTGCCTCAGTAAGGCAGCTCTCCATCCCATCCCATCACTAGCCAATTATTTTATTTTCCCAAAGTTTCTACACCCTACATTCTTTGCCTTTCATCTGGTAGCTCACTTTCCAAAATGTCTTTAGGTAAACTCTCTTGTCTTAGTGGAAATGGTAACCCAGAAGCCATGCTCTCCAACGCAAATATAGTAAACAGCCTAGTAAGCCTGATAAAGGAAACGAACCTGTTTGACTAGCAAGAGACTCAAGAACAAGATAATAGGCCCGCAGGGGGCCGCAGTGTTTGAGGTACAAATCCTCATCTTGTTTCTCTTCAACCAATCAATCAAGCACTCTCGTCTTGGTATGCGACCCATCATTAAGTGATGGGTCGCATACCAAATTTGATCCTTCTCACAACTAGTCCTTTCCATAAAATATGCTTTTTCTCCAAATCTCTTCATTACACTCTCATTTGTAACTCTGGCCAGGAATGGCAGACAATATACTCATCCTATTAAGTTTACAAAAATAAGTAATAGTATTATTACTGCAATATTATTTTGGATAATTTATGATACATATTTTAGATATGGTTATTATTAATGCTGCAAAATCTACTGCAAATAACTGGTCACATGTCACATCGTTAGAAAAGAAAGCCAAAGATGCAGCAATACCAAAAGCTGCTGATGCTGACTTATCAGACCCTAGTGCTGGCATTATGTCTTTAATGAAAAACATGTGAGTATAAATTTAAAAATTAATATTTATGATTATTATGCTAACTAAAAATATTTTGGGGTAAATCCAAAGTGGTTATGTTGTTGTCAGTCTTTAAAATATTAAATTAAGAAACTCTTGATCCTTACTCATATTGGAGTTGATTTAAATAAACCATAGAAAAAATGTTATCTCTCCAAAATATAAATTTATTGTCTATTAAACAAACAGCGACAATTGTTTCGACTTCTTTAATAGAAGATCATTTTCAAGCTACAAATAATGAAAATTAGGTTGAAAATGGTACAATTCCTTTTAAAAAACTTACTTTTTAAATATATAAACAAATTAACTTGAGTTCACATTATTAGAAATGTCATACTGACCTTAAATGTATTATTTTTATAAAATTTAAAATTAAATAAAAATCTGGGACATCTATCATAAACTAATACAAACTATATTTCAAACAGACTAAAGGAATCTTTAAACTGCAAAAAAGGTGGTTAAACACAAAAAAAGGAAAAAGATTAATTTATATATAACTTGGTAATTGGAATAAAATTGCAGAGGTGGCAGCAAATTCAAATCCAAAACTCAAAAAGAAACCGAAAATTGGACAAAATTTTTGGAAGTTTTTTAAACAAAAATATTTATTCCAAAGATTAATGCTCTGTAAGGTTACATGCAACAATCTCCGGTCTAACATTTAAAACATTTTTGTAAACATAAATATTCAAAAAATCTATTTTTTCATTAACTTACCTATCCCTATAAAACTTTTTGTTGTACAAAATGGCGAATTGTTCTAGCAGATCTGTAACTCTATCATTCCTCGAAATATGCAAAACACTTACTTCGTTTTCATAGTCATGGTTGTTGTACAAAACATGGTTGGCAAAGTTGGACTTATAGTTCAGACCTGCTAGATCAACATTATTTGCACCTAGTAAACGAAAGTGTTCATTGGTTCTTAAAACGATTTTACAATAACTACGGCCTATGTAAAAGCTATCACAGGAACAGGTCAGTTTATAAACGCCACTCCTTTCCAAAGGATCAATTTTGTCCTTTTTTTAAATATTATCAACAGTCATTTTGGTCGCGTTGGCATTACGAATCTTTATACACTCTGCAACAGTGGCAAATAATAGCATAGATTATGAACTAAAATTACACTATAGTGGATATATGTATGAATTGAAGTCAGTAGTCATTTTGGTTATGTTGGTTGCAAGATTACTTACAGAAACGTCAAAAATTGCGACTATACAGGGTGTCTCGCGAAGCCGACTCGGTCTATATATCTCTAAAGTGGATACTATACTATATGTCGACCGAGTCGGCTTCGTTGAGACACCCTGTATATTTAAGTAAGATATTATATTTTAGGTACAATTCTGGGGATTTTTTTTTTGCATAATGACGCAATAAGACAACAGCTTAAGATATTATGTTTTAGGTACAATTCTGGGGATGACGAAATGAAAAGGACCATAGCCAAGGCATGGAGTGAAAGTCAGTCCAAAGCTGGTATGCCATTTTAAAAACGAATTAATTCCATTATTATAATAGAAGTTTAATTTTACTTACTAATACCGTTATACTTTTGTAAGTTCATTTTTATATCTACTTTTGGTTTATGTATCTGTCTATAATATAAATTATGTTCCTTTTTTTAATTAAATTATGTACTTACGTATTTTTTTTCCTGACCCTATACTTACAAAAATAATATAGCATATGATAACATTTATATGTGTGTTATAAAAAAGACACAAATACAGCTGCCAACAAAATAATACTTTCCCCTATGAGCCTAGGTTCATTAAAATCAATAACGAAAAAAAATTCTTCAAAAACAAAAAGTTGTTTTCAAAAAAAGTCTCTTTTTTCGTAAAACGGTATATAAATTGAAAAAAAATGGTTTTGAAAAAAATTGTTTTCACCCCATTTTACCCTCTTACCCCAATCCGATTTTTACCAAAAACAATCCCAGCCTAGAACTTTGGATAATCAACCTATGGTCCAAAAGTCTTTAACCCGAAGCGTTCTTGAGTTATCGTGGTCACAAATTTCCTGGACACACAGACCAACCGACAGACAGAACTTATTTTTGACGGAAATCATATTTTTTTTGGATATAAAAAGTCCGGAAACGTAAAAAAAGCAATAAAAATGTTTCGAATTTTTTTACTAAAGCAAGACTTTCCTTGAAGAAAGTAAAAAGTTAGATAACTTAGGAACTTGAAATATATTGAACAAAAAATAACAATTTCTTGATCATTAAATGATCCAAAATGTTATAAAATAAAAACATTTTTCTTCTAAACAAAACAAAGTATTTAAAAAATGTATGTTTTGATAAAAAGATTAAAAAGTTCAGTGGTAAATTAAGCTCGGACCTTTTATGGATCCGATAACTGAAATAAATTCTGTCAATAACAAATATCACAATAATACAGTACTCAATACTTTCTGTCATAATGCTTGTGGTTAAACTCAAGATCAGGATAAAAACTACCGTTTGGCACAAACTGGTGGGCTAACGGGTATTGCTGGTACCTCTCTGGAGCAAACGACTTTGAACCTCCATCTACCCATGGCTGGCTTTGCGTATAAGAAGGAAGGTCATTCACCCACGGATTCTGAAGACCTCTGCTGGCATTCAATTTGGAGTCAGATCTGCTCTTCAGCCTAGGATCGTTGAAATTATAAGATGGTTTCAACTTGTCGTCAAAGTAATGCCTGGAGCTGCCATCTGCCGGACGTTTTCTGCACTCGCTCAAGCTTGGTGGTGGGGGTGGAGTTCGCACGACTCGTTCTTCTGTCCATTTCTTCTTAGTTGCAAGTTTTTCCGCACGGCGCGCTGCTGGCGATAAACTTTTTCTTCTTTTGCTCGCTCTTTCTTCACTTCTAAGCTTCATATCTTCTATCCTTCTTTTTAAATGTTCGCGCAGGACTCGTACCTCATCCAGCTCCTTGTTCAACCTGGCTCTATCTTCTTCGTATCGTTTATTTTGAATGGAAAGTTTTCGCTGTACGTCGCTTCTCTCGTTGCTCATTTTTCGACGTTCGTCGCTTAGACGCGCAGAGAAAGCTTGGTTGGTACGTTCCAATCTAGTACATTTCTTCTCAAGGCTTGTATTTAAGTTACGCAAAGTATCACATTTATGTCGCAATCTGTCAATTTCTGACTTGGATTTGTTGTAGGCGTGACAATACCAGTTTTCACCATGACTTTTTGTTTTACTCGATTCCCTTTTTCTTAGATTTGCATTCTCCAATGACTTAATTTCTTTATTTTTAAAATTTTTATCATTACCTTGACTATTTTCATGTTTTTTTACTTCATGATCATGTTTTTTTACTTCAAGATCATGTTTTTCAGGTATTTTGATTAACTGCTCGGTTTTAATATTAGCATGACTATTTTCCTCTCGAATTTTAATGGCCTTTTCATTTTGTTCAGCTTTTTTGGTTACAGGATCACTTTTCTCGACCGTTTTTACCTCGCTTTTCATAGTACTAGTTTTAACTTCCTCAGTTTTCTTAGTCGAAAATTTAACGATAGTTTCCTTTTTGTCCTGTACCAAACTATCAGAAATCTTTTTAACAATAGTTTCCTTTTTGTCCTGTACCAAACTATCAGAAAACTTTTTCGTATCAGGTCTATAACGGGTAAGTAAAAGTCTTCTTCCATTTAGAACAGTATTATTCAAACTCTGCATTGCTTTCTCCACCATTTCGACACTTTCCATTACTACATATCCAAACAGAGAGCTACCATTACTCAAAACTTTGGCAGTAGTGACTTTTGAATATTTGTTAAAATATTTCTTCAAGTCTGCGGCTCTAATTTGTCTTCCCACATTTGAAATCCATATATGGTTAGTTTCTTTACGTTTGCGGGGTGTGGCTATTTTTCTTGGTGTATTTTCCAGGGAATCCAATTTATTTGTGGAATTTCTTGATTCTTCTTCCAACTCTAATTCTTCTTCGTTTGTAAGGATTAAGGAATCATCTTTCTGAGATTCGGATTTTTCTTCTAATTTTAAAGTGTCTTCTGCATCAACATCGGCATTTTCTACTTTTATAATTACGGAATTTTCTTCCATATTTTCAGGGTTTTCTGGTACCATATTTTTATCTTCATCGCCTTTATCGACAGATGTGTTTTCATCCACGTCCATATCTTTTATTGAATCACCAAGCTCGACGTTTTCAGCCATATCAGTTAAAAAGCTGGAGGCCAAAACTTCTCACCTAGGTTTTAATTTTATAAAATTAAAATAAAGTTAAAACAAAAGGTATACATTAAAAATAATTCATGTCGTTTCCAGTTTTGCTAAATCGACCGTCTCACTTTTCTTCTTTAAATCTGCACACCAATGACACATTTCTAAAAAGATTAGCAAAAAAAAAATTACACGCCAAGTAGACATTTTTTCATTAAAAAAATCCTGCGACGGTGGTATAAAAAGATGTGATCATATTCTCGTTAATTAGATCAATCCAAAATTCATCTAGGATCATATCAAATACGTCAGTTACAAATTACCTCAGCTAAATTAAAAGTTATATCTTTAAAAGATATTTGTTTAGGTAATTACCTAAAAATGACACTTTAGTATATATTTAGGTAAATGTCTTAAAATAAAAAACAATGGTTTGGACTATTTACAATTCCTATTAAATGGCATATTTATTATTTATAATATAATTATAAAATTTTTGCTTCGTTTTTTGCAAAACATAAATCGTCATCATAAATAATTATTAAAATTGGGTCGCACTTTTGCCTCAAACTAAACTAGTTTTACAAAATTTCCCGGATCCATATATAATTATAACCCATTGAGTTTTTAAAATTTGACATAAATATAAGAAATTTATTAAATCATTCAAGTTCAAAAAGTACTTATTTAACAGTTAACGGTTATTATTTCCATTCATCTTGCATTGGTTCACTTTTAATTGAAAATTTTTGTAAAGTCTGATACAAGTCTCTAATTTTCTCGTGCTTTTCTTTGTCCTCTTCCTCACTATCACTAAACAAAATAATCTCCGTCTCGTTTTCTTCAATATCTACGTTATCTGGATCTTCCTTGTCACAATCTTCACTACAATCTAAATGTGATTTTGAAAGTTCATTATCCATACTCAATTCTCGTCGACAGGCCGTCATTCTACGTTCCAAAGGCAAATCACAGAAAACACATGTCACTGATTCAAACTCCAGCTCCAAATTTTGGTGATACAGACTGCCACATAGGTCACACTTATACGCCGGAATGAAAGACATCGGCATAAAGGTCAACGCACATCGACTATCGACATGCGGCGGTATGCAAGAAGGACCAATAATTTTTTTCTCGCACCAATAACAATTTGGCATGTCCGGATATTCCAATTCGTTAGCCATGCAAATAGCATTGTACATTTCCTTGATAAATTTTTTGCCCACATTGGCCTTTGGTAAGATTTCTTTTGCCACCATTTCTTTGAGGAATAGATTTTGCAAATCTATACTGCAAAGTTGAAATTCGCTTAAGGTTTCCCCTTTATTTTGCAAATTTAATAGTTTGTTTATTCTCTGGACAGCTAGTTTGATGTTTACTAGGTAATTTAGTATTATGTATGGCTTTATATGGTAAGCAGAAATGGCTGGTATGAACGCATAAACTGTTTGCGATATTTTTGCAATCACTCTCAATGTTTTAAGCTGTAGCAATGACAGATCATCATAATTTAGGTTTGGATCAATTCCCTCCCAAGGGAATACCTTATCTTTAAAACAAACTACTCTTAAAGCCTCAAAATAATCCCAATAATCTGCTAAACTTCCTGTTGGGTTATCCCACAACTTCTTAAATGGATCTAATAAAGTATTAGTAAATATAAACAAATTTACAAATCTTTTAGCTTTTGTGGTGTTCCTGTGTCTACATGGAGCTGCAATAATACCAAGAACAACTCTGTTTTTTGTTAAAAAGAATCCGTGCATTCTAAATCTATATAAGTCAAGTTTTAAAAGTATTTCTTTTTCATCTAAAATAAGTTTTCTATTATACACTTTTAAAGTAATCATTTTAAACGTTCCACTTAACGTTAACAGAAGCAAAACGTTTTCGTAAGTATGTATTCCTGTTATATAAAAATTGGCAATTTGGCATACTTTCTTATCAATAACATCACCATCCTCTGTTACAGCAAATATGATTATAATACCTTGCTTAACAACAACAATGAATGTGTAAATCTCATGTGTAAAAACTTTAATCATATCTACTTCTATATTATCATCATCATGCCATAAAGGTACCTCATCTTTATACTCTGCTTCTTTGTTTAAATTTGTAACATGTAAAATACTTATGTTTCCCTTTTTATCACCTATTGATAAGCCTCCTGAAGTTTCACTAAGTGGGTGCCAATGTAATTCAGAAATGTATGTCATTTTACTTGTATACTTTCCTAAAAAATACAGATCTTCTATAGTTTCATACACATCAATATTTTTCATTCTCCAGGCTGTAATCTCCCCATTGAGGTGGCTGCAGTATATAACAATATATGTTTGATTGTTTAAAGTAAAATTATGGCTCCAACAAAAAGCTGTTACAGAAATACTCTCAACTCGTTTTTGCAACTCGTCTAGTTTTTCTACAGCCATAAATTTTGAAACATTTTTTGCCCATGTACTTTTAAACAATTTAATAAACTGCTCTGACATGTTATAGAGCAGTTTATACTCGACAATATCATTTTTGTCTATTACCTTTGCATAAATACACAACAAATAAACACTGTTTAAAACTCCGATCACACAGCTTTGGTTCTTATTTAATTTTGGTGACCATTTTGCATTCAAAACAACTGGTTGGACTGGATTTGTGTACTTTAAGTTGGCTGATATATCGATTCTACAGATAGATTCATATAATTCGTTTCGTGGAAGTTTATAGTGAAAGTCGTTGATATCCAGATCAACATTTTCACATGGTACATATTTGATTGGGGATATAAAGTATTTTTTAAACGTAAATGAATGAGATATGTTCAAGGGATGCCCGTACAGTTCCAATATAAATACACCGGCATCGCTTATCACAAAAGCCCTTCCATCTTCAGAATAATCTGTTACATTATTCACGCATAACTTGTTGGATAGTTTTTGATGATCTATTAGCCGTAATTCCATAATTTAATTGTGTTTAATTCAATATATTTACATTAATTATTAATTAAACGCGCAAGAAATAAATTCAAAACATGTTTGTTTACTTTTAAGGTTATCTTCTTCCTCTTCTGGGATTTAAATGGATCATTTACGCGGGTGGCAAATTTCCACTGAAAAGTTGCAACAGAATTTGTTAATATTTAATATCGGTAAACGTAAAAATAAAATTGCAGGGGCAATGCTGAATCACTGATGAAACAAGGGCGTAGATCTTTTTCTTCTATGGGGGGGGGGGGGGTAATACCCAGGGCCGGCCTTTCAAGCCTCAAATTTGGCGCCCCTAGCAAAAGAACAAACACCCTAAAATAAAGCTTTGTGCGCCTACAAACAAAAAAAAAATTGCCCCCCAAAAAATGCCATCAAGAAAAAAGCTTTGTCCCTGACGGTTTCTACCAAACGTGGCGCCCCTACAAAAAAAAATGACGGCGCCCAAAAAAATACCCTAAGACAAAAGCTTTGTCCCTGACAGTTTCTACCAAACTTGGCACCCAAAAAAATATCAACAAGAAAAAAAACTGTGTCCCTGACGGTTTCTACCAAACTTGGCGCCCTGCAAACAAAATTGGCGCCCACGCCTATGGGGGGGAGGGGGGGGGGTAATTACCCCCATTACTTCCCTCATCTACACCCTTGTGATGAAATATGATCTTTATGAATTTAAACATTATTAACTGGCAAAAGTGTTATGAGGGAACGCCTATAAAGAATGTCACGCTTTATTTTGGCCATTTTAGCCGCCCCGAATTCAATGGCAAACTACTGTTTTACAATTTATAGATGACCTAGGCGTGGTTTTCCGGGCCCGGATTTTCTCTCGACGGCCCTGTTCAACTGTAAAGTGAAGGAACAAACTAACATACCTAAAAACTGTATTACAGCCTAGCATGATTATGACCCGAGATATCCTTCCTGCTAAAATACAACATTTGCCAGATATTTAAAGTAAATAGCCAAGAGCTTTCTCCTTTCTGCGATATGACAATGATTTTCTAACAAGTCAAACAAAAAATCCCGATAGATACCACTCAAAGGCAGTATAAATTATATTTTATTAAAGTGTGTTTCGAAGGACCTTCCTAAAAGGCCTAAATCCTACTTAATTAATAAGCTCTTAAGAAATTTATCTATAGAATTTCAGTTACAAATCAAATAATTGAGGTTATGATTCAATATTTGCCGAAATAGAATTATTGAGAAAAATATACTGAAGAGCGTTGAGATAATTACCAAAACATATAATTTATTAATTATATTTCTTGTTTAAAATAAAAACTACAGTATATTTACCTTAGAAACTTAAATACAACTTAAAACCTACGAATATTTTCTTACGATTTTCTGAATTTGTTTATGACACGTGATTTCAACTGTTTACAGTGCTGCCGTCTCGAATGGAGAATTTATTCACGTGGAAACGTTTCTCGATCCCCGTTAGGATGAAGACCACTCCATTCGGTGCCAGTTCTGGGAAAAACCGCTATTTTGTCGTTAAATTTAATTGCATGCACCCTGAAGGGTGGAATTTTAAACACGGTAATTCATATTTTTTACATAAAATTTTACATAAAATTCCGTAATCAAACAAGTAAATGTTTATTTAAATTGTTTATGTTTGTTTTTAACCTCGTACTATTCTACTTAATTAAGCATGCCCTAAGTCCAGGACTTGTGTGGGCTAGTAGTAGAGGGAACCACCGGCTTTAATTGACTTTCGACCCAATATATCTAGGGAGTAACCCTTCGCCAAATTTCAATTATTAATTAACTGAAAAAGGCAATCGGCGCCAGTGAGGTTTAAACTCACGATCATTAGATCAGTGTCAGGCTATATCGATGCCATTGACCGCTGAGCTAAATCTCCCATTGTGCGTATCGATTTTTATTTTAAACGGCCGCATTTATCAGCGAAATAAAACAAATATTGTTAGAAATAAGTATGTATATTAAAATTGGTACATAAATAAAATACTAGCTAGGTACTTAAATTACAGTTTTTGTGGTAACATCTTATTTTCAAAAGTGAATAAAAAAACTAAATCACAGTTTTAGTCTCATCAAATAAAATTTTGAACAAAAAAGGTGAATGTTTGGGATTGGGTAACTAACGTTACACAACAACGTTTATCTAACTTTAGATAATTTTTTTCCAACTGTTAACATACATAGATAGGACCTTTCAGCTTAGATGGCAGAACGTTAGAACGATTTGACCTAATGTTAGATGAATGTGGTTTGAATTTTAGATGCCTAACGTTAGATTCTAACGTTAGAATAACGTATATCCAACGTTAGAGGTTTTTCCAAACGTTAGATAAACGTTATTCTAACGTTAGGCAACATTAAATACATTAAATACGCGTTAAAAAAAAAAGTTTATCTAACGTTAAATTTCTACTAGGGTAGTACACTACCATATAGTAAACTACCCTACAGAAGTATTGCTATGTCAAATTTTGACATTAGAAAATACATTTTATCCAATACATACAGATAATAAGACAATTACCAGCTTTATTTTAAATAGATAAACTCAATAATAACCCCCGTGTGGCTTCTACTTTATTGAGTGGATAATTATTTATTTTACCCACTCAACTGTCACTTGTCAAATTATTTTCTTGTAAATGTCATTAAAATTTTTAATAAAAATATGAATTCCTAAGCTATTTATTGGATAAAACCTTGTATGGCACTCATGGGTAAACCGATATTGCCCTCTCGTAAATTAACCTGTTGGCTGACGCCTCACAGGTTAATTTTCTTATGGGCAATATCTTACTTTACCCACTAGTAACATAAATAACTATTTCTAATGTATTTCTAACGTTATAATTTATAACGTACGTAGTGTACTATAGTTAGATCAACGTCGGATTTCTAACGTTAGAAACCCGACGTTAATCGAATGTTGAGTGCCTATTTCTAACGTTGGAAACGTTTACCTAACTCCAGAGTTAACCAAACGTTACTGTTATAGTCCCAGCAACAAAGTATAAAAATCACCGTTTGCCCCAAAAAATGCAAAAGTTTACAATATTGGTAGAAATGTAGCTTAAACGTTTCTAATGAACATACCAAAAGTCTTCAACAATTGAAGGTGAGCTCGCGCCGCCATCTTGATTTTAAGGTACAATTTTTCAGTTTTTTGCAAATAACTTCTAAACAATCCGTTTTTTTTTAGATAATAAGTATTGATAAAAAAGAAAGCTTAAAAAATTCTCTACAAAATAGTTTAAAAACTTTTTTCTTCCTTGCTTGGTTTTTGAGAAAATCAGAAAATGGTCAAAAACTGTTCAATACCTTGATTTTAAGGTACACATTTGGAGTTTTTTGCAAATACTTTATAAAAAAGAAAGCTTATAAAATACTCTACAAAATACATAGTTATTTTTTTTATCTTACTTAGTTTTCGAGAAAATGGGCAACAATTATGGCAATATCTTGATTTTAAAGTGAACTATTGGATTTGGATTTTATTGCCTACCTGACACTCGAGAAATCACATAAAACGTAAATTGTACATCTAGTTCAAGAAGATATTGAACTTTAAATCATCATTATCAAGTCAGATAAAAAAAAAGTACGTTATCATTTTTGTAGAGAATTTTATAAGCATTATTTTTTATCATAACTTATTTTTTTTTAATACTGGCCGTTAAAAAGATATTTGCAAAAAAGTCCAAAAGTGTTCCTTAAAATCAAGATAGCACAATTTTTTACCATTTTCTCATTTTCTCGAAATTTAAACAAGTTAGAAAAAAGTTATAACCAAGTAATTTGTAGAAAATTTTATAAGCTTTCTTTTTTGTAAACACTATTTTTCAAAAAAATTGACCGTTTAGAAGTTATTTGTAAAAAAGTCCAAAAGTGTAACTTAAAATCAAGATGGCGGCGCGAGCTTACCTTCAATCATTCAGGACTTTTTTTACGTTCATCAGGAAAGTCTAGACTACATCTCCACCAATTTTCAAGACTATTGGATTTTTTTGAGGCAAATAACCTTCTATTAGTTACACTCTAAGATTAGGATTCATTATAACATTATAAATCAAAACATTAATTTGTAAGAAAAAAAAATTAAAAACAAAAGAACAACGTTCTTCAGATTTTGGATGGCTATCACTAATGTTAAAAACTAAACGATAGGGTCTAACGTTAAAATATCGATCGGTAAAAATCTAACGTTAAATTTCTAACGTTAGGTAACTCCCAAGCCTGATTACTTATGACAAAATATAGTAAAACATATCTATTCTATGTTTTTTATAGATCTTAAATCTTTGGAAAAACTAGGAATGTGTAATTATTATTCATTAATAATAAAAGTTGCAAAAAATAGGATCATCTTAAAGTATAATTTAGTTGCTGACCAGTTTTCTTTTTTTTTTTGAAAATTGGTCATAAGCTTACTTATGTATAATACTTCAAATAAAAAATATAGTGTTTTATACTACTTAACCATGTATACATGTACCTATAGGTACTATACAGGGCGTTTACTAAGTACGGTTCGTAACTTTACGTAACTTCAGGGCGTAATTCCTTACCCAAAATAAGAAAAAAAGTTCCTATAAACATATGTCCTAAAAGGACTCGTAAAGGAGCTACGCTTCTTCAAAAGGGGTTCGAAAAATTTGATTTTTATTTAATAAATCAGGAACCCTTTGTTTTATAGCAACGATGAATTGTATGTAATTTATCTCTAATAAGGCCTATCAGCCAATGGTATTTGCATGTAGTTACTATTACCAGGGACGTCCGAAATGGGGGGGGGGGGGCTTATCACTTTTTTGCCCAAACCTTTTTTCTGTGTAACTTTTTTGTGAGTTTATTATCAGAATAGGATTCATCAGGTAAAGACACATTAGAAAGGTACTCTTGTTGTAATACAGTAGGATAAACCGTTTTCGATAAAAATTCATTTGAACTTGAAACTTCACGTTTCGAGGACGAAAAATTAAAAACTAAAATGTTGAAAACCAAAATTTTAATGACGCGAGGTGGTTCTACATCAAAAACTAAGAAAAAAGTTTCTATATGTGTACGTCCAAAAATCGCTTTTAGAAATGGAGTATTTTTAGGAGACCATAACTCTCTTAGGACATATTTATGGAACTACCTGTATAAGAATTTCTTAGTTTTGAATGTACATTTACCCTGCGTTATTGAAATTTTAGTTTTCAACATTTTAGTGTTTTATTTTTCGTCTTCAATACATGAAGTTTCACGTTCAAATAAATTTTTCTCGAAAACGGTCAATCCTATGCTTATTACAACAAGAGTAACTTTTTTATGTATCTTTACCTAAGGAATACTATTCTGATAACAAATTCACAAAAAAATTACTTAAAAAAAATTTGGGGCAAAAAAGTGATAAGGCCCACCCATTTCGGACGCCTCTGGTTAAAGTAACTACATACAAATGCCATTGGCTGATAGGCCTTAGATAGATCACATGCAATACCTCGTTGCTATAACATAAAGGGTTCCTGAGTTATTAAATAAAAATCGAATTTTTGGAACCCCATTTGAAGGGGCGTAGCTGCCCTACGAGTAGTTTTAGGACATATGTTTATGTGAACTTTTTTTCTTATTTTGGGTAAGGAATTTCACCCTAAAGATACGTACCGTACTTAGTAAACACCCTGTATTTCTAAGGTAACGATTTAGTTTTGTGCATACAAAACAATAATGCCGCAAAATCTATTTTAAAACTGAGACTAATGAGTATGAAAAATCATTAACTATATTATTAAAATTATTAATACAACAGGTTAAATTAGAGCACTGGATAGGTTCTTTACGTTAGGGTGGGAAGGTATCGTACACACTACACAAATAAAAAATTACTAGTAATACACGTTCAGCTGGAAAGTTAAAAAAAAAACGAAACGAAACGAAAATACACTAGAACTTGATTCCTTATCGATTTTTGATTAAATAATATATAAATTTAAAATAATTCAACAGTCTGTTTGTTTAGCCACCCTATTAGGTAGTAGTAAGCACCAAATATTCAAAATTTTCATAAAAAGAAAATAAAATGTAACTTTGTAATTTTTTTTCCAATGATTTTAAATCTGTATTCAAAATTATTCTAGCTTAACTTAACTCAAATTTTAAATTATTTTTTATTTTACTACATTAAAACCAAATGAGAAAGAAAATCTAAAAAGACATATCTGGTTTCAGCGTAAAAAGTACTATTGGAAATATAAAAATATATAATATAATGTACAACATTATACATACAAAAGTTTGTAACAAAACTAGTGTCAGGATTTAGGCTACAGGGCGACCACTGTTTTTTTTTAAATAAAGATTTCCTAATTTTTCCCTGATTTCTATAACCAACGTCTAGAGTTTTTCCTGACTTTAGTACACACAAAAAAGGTTCCTAAAACCAATACGCGCAAAAAATTTAAACATGCTGTTTCGTTTTTTATTTTTTTTTACATTTTTTCTATAAAAGGGGTCGATTGGTTGGTAGAACTTTATGAATAAATACAATCTTAAATTATTATTATTATTATTATTATTATAAAAATACGAAAATATGAGCTGTAAAAAGCTTATTTCTTTTGCCACCTTAAGAGGTTTGAGATAAAATAATTCTGAATACAGATTTTAAATCAAATCCTACAAATTAACTTTTTTTATTTTCTTTTTAGGCAAAATTTGAATTTTTGGTGCTTACCTAATAGGGTGGCTAAAAAAAATCACCATTGGGTTATTTTAAATTTATGTTTTCCTTAATCAAAAATCGATAAGGAATCAAGTTCTGGTAGCAGAATTAGTGGTGCATTTTTTCTTTTTTTTTTACTTTTCAGCCCAACTGTAAATAGAATGGGTGGATCGCACTTTTTGTCTGGCAACTAGACCTAGTCCTTTTTGTGTACCCCGATCTCGGGGTGATACAATTTTCGACATTTTCAACGACTTCACGTTATACCCCGAGATCTACAGTTTAACGAGGAATCCGAACCTCGCCAATATAAATAAATTACCCATCTACCCTAACTAACTTACCTATCTAGTTCTCTAAGTAAAATCACTTAACTATGACTAGAAATTGGTAATTTCATTGTTTCGCGTAAAATTTTGTTACTTTCATGGAAAGTATGGGTCATTTTTTGCCTGACGTCGTCCATCAGTTTGTCCATGTCACCCAGGGTCATGCCAGTTGTTTCTATGGGCGTTAATGCAGTTAACATTATTTTTCCTATCATAACAGAAAAATAATAATATAATAAATAGTATATTAAAACATTAGTTGTTTAAAGAAGAGCCGCTTTCGGCGAGTTTGAAAGTGGACAAGTGCGCCAAAAATCAAAAGGTGTTTCACTTTCGTTTTTTTTTTTTAATATCGTTCATAGACATCCCCTTCAGAAGTATTTTAACACCAAAATGAAAATAATCGTTAGGACGCTTTTTGAGAAAAATGATTTTTAATTTAATTCATGTTTAGTTTTTATTACGGATGTCAAAGGACTTTATTTCTCTAAGCAATTTTTCAAAATATCCTTTTTATTTTCTGAAATTCTAAAGTGTGAAATTGTCAAGATATTTCAAAACTTTAAAATAATTTGAAATTAACCCAATGCCATATATGGATTTTGTATTAGAAAATTACTACAAGTACATCATTTCCGGACCAACCTTTATAGGAACTTTTATTCATATTTTTCAATGTAGAATCATTCCTTAAAATATCTACATGCGACTCTGTTACACCCTGTATAAGCAATAAAAATAAGTTGGCAAGAAAATGGCTGAAGTTCATACAAGAAATGTATAATAAAGTAACTTACCAAAATCGAAATGTTTTTTGTCCTTGTTTAAAAAGTAGTATTGACTAAAAACTACGGGTAAAATGGGTAGTTGCGAGATGATCGCTAGATGGAATGCCCCTTTTTTAAATGGATGAATTTCTCCAGTACTTCTTCTCGTACCCTCTGGAAACACCCATAATTTGGTCTGAAAAACATACTCAATTAAAAAAAAATTTAAAAAAAAAGAAAAAACAAGCCGTAAAGATATATAATTATTTATTATATATAATTATTTGCATTCCATACTGTGGCTATCCACGATCCACTGGATACTGTGGATATTATATTGCGTTTTCTCAGTCAAGGCATATAAAAGTTGGAAAAATATTACCTTTAACTGTCATTTAGACAGTTGGTCGATGGGTCTTGTTCCAAAGACCACGCATGCTAAATGTTTATATATCAAAGCGTTTAAAAGTGTGCAAATTTTTGAATCTTGTCATTTTGACATGTGCGTCGATTGGTTTTACCATACCGAATTTCATGTTTCTAGGTCAGAGCGTTAAAAAGTTGACAAAACATGACCTTGGACTGTCATTTTGACAGGTTCGTTCACGTACGTCCATAGAAAAGTTATTATTTATTTATTTAGAATAAGCGAGATTTCTTCGAGGAATTATGTTAGCCTGTTATTTTTTTGTACAAAAAGTGTTAAAAAAAAATGTTTTATGTATTTAGAGAGTGTATTTATTAAACTCAACAAATTTTATATCAATATCTATAATAATACATTCTTAAAAAAATAACAAAAATCGCCCTTTTTTTCGAGCATCTAAACCAGAATGATCCCTTAATAATAAGAATCTATTTCTGGGTAAACCATCCATAAACCGATTTTTTATTATTTTTTAGGAGACCTAAATTATTTTTTAAATTTACCCTTTAAATTTACGATGGCGACGTAATATCCCAAAATCAAATTTTAATATTATTTTATTTTACGGTTAAAATTCGGCAAAATTTGTTTTAAAATTCTGGTACAGATAGTCCTCGAGATAGTCTGTAATTAAATAGCGGAAAATATACTTTTTCTACTACCTAATTAAGTGCTAGCTTACATATTATCTACCGTTGTCAAGGCCTGTTTACCTTGGCAACCAATAAAATCAGTGAACTCATTTATTATTGACCGTTGTTAAGCATTGTTTATTGACGACGGTCAATAATGAAAAATTTTTGTGACAGCTACTAACTTTTTTCAACTTATTTGTCAAACTGACAGCTATGTCAAAATAATTTTTAAACTTTATTTTTAACTGATATTTGGAGTTATTAGCTTTAGGTAGTAGAAAAATAGTATATGCACCACGTATGCGAACTGTCTTATGTGTGCTCGACTCCGTCTCAGCAAAAAAACTTCAGTCTCGAACACTAAAGACTTGGTTCGCATACTAGGTGTATAATATACTATTACAGTATTATACTAAAATAGCAGCTAGTAGTGAAAAAAAAAGTAGATAAATCATGGTTGAAGATACAATTATAGTATATTTATTATACTATTATAGTAGTGTTCTTAAAAAGTCCAATATATCCACTCTCCAACACAGATAGTCACCGGATGTTTCTATTAAAGGTTTATCGAACTTGAAGATAATAAAACATTGCTACTATAAAAGCCAATAATAGATTTGTAAAAAAATACAGTAATCATGATTGCAACTAAACAAACAAAAAATGCATTATGGGAGCTCACTATCATACATAAACACACCCACTTATCATACATAAACAAAGTTTTATTAATAAATTAATAATAATATTATTATTTTTGTTGTTGTATGTAATTGAATAAAAAATATTAATGCTCAAATAATTTTTACATCAATTTTAAGAGGTTTGGACTTATTATTGTCGATGATTTTTATATAGTATAATAATATAAATCAGAAACCCGTTTTTGAAAACTTACAGCATGGATTATTTTGTAATCAAAAATACCAATATATTTTTTTGGATATGCATAAAAGAAGATAATCTATAAAAAAACTGTACCAACTTTGTAAATCTAACATGACGATATAGTCCCCTTAAAAGAAATATAAAACCAAACCAAAATATACAGGGTGATTCAGAAACAAGTTACAAAATTTTAAGCGATTTTAGGTCCAAAAATATGAAAAAAAGTTTCTATAAAGATTGGTTCGGAAATGAGCCCTAGGGGAGCTACGACCCTCCTAAGGGTACATCTGAAAAGTTGTTTTTATTTAATATCTCTGGAACCCTATAAACAACAGTAACGAGTTTTTGCACATGCCTTAAAATTTATAAATGTTATCATTTTATGTAATTTTTATTTGGTAATTTTAACCAGGGACGTGCAAAATGGGGGGGGGGGCGATGTCACCTTTTTGCCCCAAACTTTTTTATCTGTAAATTTTTTGACGTTTTCTCAATAAACTATTAATATTTTATTAAAAATACATAAAAAAGGTACTCTTGATGTAACACCGTAGGGCCAACCGTTTTCGAGAAAATTGCAGTTTAAGAGGCAATATCACGTTCTGAGCATCAAAAATCGGAACTAAAAAATGCACCAATAAAAATTTCAATACTGGTGGGTGCTTGATGCTCAGAATGTGAAATTGCCTCTTCAATTGCAATTTTTTCGAAAACGGTTGGCCCTACGGTGTTACACAAAGAGTACGTGTTTTATGTATTTTTAATAAAATATTAATATGCTATTGAGAAAATGCCAAAAAATCTACAGATAAAAAAGTTTGGGGCAATAAAGTGACCCCCCCCCCCCCAATTTGCACGCCCCTGTTTAAAACTACCAAATAAAAATTACATAAAATGATAACCTTTATCAATGTTAAGGCTTCTACAAAAACTCGTTACTGTGATTTATAGGATTCCAGAGTTATGAAATAAAAACTACTTTTTAGATGTAGCCTTAGGAGGGTCGTAGCTCCCTTAGGGCTCATTTCCGGACCAACCTTTAGAGGAACTTTTTTTCATATTTTTGGACCTAGAATCGCCCCTTAAAATGTTATAACTTATTTCTGAATCACCCTGTATACAATCAATAACAAATATTAAAAACGATTTCTAAGATATTACAGAAATATTAAAAATGTTGAGTTTTTTAAATGGAAAATCTCGGAAAATATCTGAAGTCCATGTACAAATATTTCTTAGTGGTTCGCCCTCAGAGCCCTTGGTTCTATTCTATAGGTACTTACATTATTTGGTTTGATTCTTTTTACTGCCTCGTTCATCACGATTTTCGCCTTGTCTTTGTGAACTCTTGGTATAAAAATCAGGCCACAAAGCCAAGCTGCCAGGCCAAAAGGCCACATATAAAACAGCTCCTTTTTCGCTATGACTGTGCATTTGTTCATTATGGGCCATAGTTCAAACATGCCTAAAAAGAAAGGGAAATATTTAATTTGGTTACTGAGTATCAAGATAAAATTAGGAAAAAAAACTCGAGAAAATAGCTATTTTCCTAACAAGTGTGGAAGAAGACTCTTTTCCGCGCTAAATTCCATTTGCCTAAACGACGTGAATCGAAGTTCAGGCAAGCAATTGAGTGTGAAAAAGCCTCTTTACACATGCGTTAGAAACAGTATTTTTTCTACGAGCGGAGTTAAAAATACCATATGCTTGTACTTTATTAAATAAATTTTATTTTTATAAATGAAAATAAAGTTTAGTGCCTTATAGACGGCAAACTATTAAAAATTTTAATTTAAAATCTATAAAGAAATTGCACTGCTCTACTACAGAATTTTTACAATCAATGAGAAAATCCCTACCAAAATATCATATAGCTGCTATTTCACGCTTTTTTGCGATCAACAGTGAGCATATATTGGTATGGTGGCTTTCGCACCGACTGTTGGAAATTTAAAATACTTATTAAAAATAAGTATAACTGTATCGAGAGCGTACGAATTGGTGGCGCGATCTAATGTTTGCACAAAAGTACTACACATTAGATGTTGGCAGACCTGTACTGCCTTTCTAAGCTGAAAGGTCCTATCTGATAAGAATTATCTATATCTAGACAGGTGGACAAAATTTTTTTGTCTCGAAGCCAGCACCTAGTACCGACACGTCAAATCAAATTATAAATGAAAATAGAGTTTAGTGCCTTATAGACGGCAAACTATTATTAATAATTAAATATTGGGGATCAAAAGTATAACACCTTAAATTAATAAAATAAACATTAAATTAAAATTTTCTTTAATTTCTCTCCCTGTAGTTTTTTGGAAAGTTACACACTGTAACATGTGTAGTAGCCATTTACCGGGGGCATGCAAAAATTAGTATTTAAAAAATTCTTTTTTCAAGTAAATAGAGACTTTAAACTATTATTCACCAAGCGGAATGTCATATCGACGCTGATAATACTCAGTGAGTCACTTGGTCATGGTCCATGACTCATGGAGAAAGACTTTTTTTTTGGAAATTGTTTCCCTTTTCAAAAAACGAATAATTAATAAAACACAATATTTTTGTACTAACTATTCGTTTTTTGAAAAGAGACCAGCGTAAAACTATGTATACAGGGTGTTCCAGAACTCGCGTACCGAAATTTAAGAGGTGATTCTACATCCAAAAATATGAAAAAAAGTTTCTATAAAGGTTGGTCCGGAAATGAGCCCTAAGGGATCTAGGGCCCTTTAAAATTGTAATAAAAATAAGGTTTTTAATTAATAACTCGGGTACCGTTTAAGCTAGAGCGGCGAGCTTTTGCATGTATACTAGTATTAATAAGGGCAATAAGTTTATGTTAATTTATTTTTTTAATTTATCCAGAGGCGTGCCCAGACGGACAAAATATATGAGGCTTAAAACATTTTTGCCCCAAACTTTTCTATGTGTATGTTTTTTGGATTTGTTGTAAAAAATATAGATTTCTAGAGTAAAAATACATATAAAATATCATATAGTGTAACACTGTAGGAGCAACCGTTATAAAAAAAATGCAATTAAGAGGAAGTAACATTTTGTGCCACCAAAAACATTACTTTTTAAAAGGCTATTACTCCTTTAATATTAAATTTAGGTGTTTTGGTGTATAATACTTTTTTGCTCAGTTTTAAATGAAGAATCACCCTGCAGCATTAAAATTTTATTGGTGCTTTTTTTTGTTCCCCATTCAATACGTCATCTTCGAAGGGCCGTAGCTCCCTTAGGGCTCATTTCCGGACCAACCTTTATAGAAACTTTTTTTCATATTTTTGGATGTAGAATCACCTCTTAAATTTCGGTACGCGAGTTCTGGAACACCCTGTATAAATCAGCAAAGTTTCGTTTTTATCGAATGAAGATTAATCTTAATTTTGGTGGTGGACATAAATAAAACTCACCCGGTATACTTTAAAAATTGGTTTGTTAAAAATTTAATTTTTGTGTGCCCGCGGTAAATACTTCGATCCGACCACTGGTAATCGCTCGTTAATGGGAACTTAATTATTTATTTAGGTATTTTAACCACCAGACTGTGTTAGGGTCAAGGGCGTATCCAGGATTTTTTTTCAGGGGGACTCAACACATTTTTTCCCAAATCTGAAAAATAATTAAAATGGTTTTTTTGCATATATTTTTTTAACTAATTAAATTGGCGCAATTAGGCGAAATTATACAGAAATTTTCTTAAATTATCGTCAACCCTTGATTAACTAAGTTAGCGCCGCAGGCGATATTTTTTATGGATTCTGTTAATTTCTGATGTATTTTTTTTTAATCTAATGTTGTAAAACTCATGTTTTAAAAACATAAATTTAAAATAAAATTTAAGAAAGCCGTAGCGCCGCAGGCAAATTTTTTTCAGTTGTGATAGTCTAAAATTTAAAAACAGTGGTATAATTTTAAATTTCATAGAAATCTAAAGTTCTAGCGCCACAGGCGACTTTTTTTTTCAAATTTATTAGCATATTTTAATTTTAAAAGTTGCACTTAAATGCAAGAAAGCCGAACGCGAAAATTTTTACACTTTTTAGAGCATGGTAGGGCCCGCATATCCCTGCGTGGATATAATTATTATTAAATTTATAGTGCAACATTTTAGGTGTATCTTCTCTCAAATTAATTTTCCATAAAAATTTTAATACCTTAAAAACCGGCTGGATCGGAAGGGGCTAAAACAACGTGTTAGAGCCATTTAACTAAATTGTGTTTTAATTTGGCGGTTCTTGGGTGTTGGAAAAGTTTATGCCTGGTTGTCCATAAATCATTTTCATCTCTTCGTAGAAACCCATCTAATGTTATATTTGAGTTATCTCGTTCCTATTTTTTTATTAATTTGGCGGTTCTTGGGTATTGGAATTATGCCTGGTTGTCCATAAATCAATCCAACACCCAAGAACCGCCAAATTAATAAAAAAATAGGAACGAGATAACTCAAATAAATTGTGTTTTATTATTATTATTATTATTTTTATTATAATTCGCAATAGTAGAGCATCAAAGACGATGAGTCTATTAAATTTAGTTAATAGGGCTAATACTTATATAGCATTAAATAAAGTAAGAAAAAAAAAAGGAATTAGTATTTTTCTTGCAAAAAATAGGGATACTTTTTTGAAAGTTCTTTAAAAATATCAAAATTATTTAATAACGTATTTTAATAAAAATTTTACTCTTGTTCAAAATAAAGAAATTTGAAAAAATAATGAAGCTGAAGTTAGCAAAGTTTTTTTGCAACGTGTTATGGAATAAGTGCTTTAATATACTATTTGAATTTTCAATGCGAAAAAACGTTGCAAACTTCAGCTTCATAAAAAATAAGCGATAATTGTTTTGAGTAGTGTATATGGGAGAATTTTTAACAATCAATTCTATTTCAGCGACCTTTAATACAAAAATCTTCTTGAAAATAATCTAAAAAAATATTGTTTTATCCAACGTTTATCGGAGGCTTTTTAATTATCAGATTCAGCGACTCAAAAAAAAAACACAAATTGCATGAAATGAATGTGAAAATTTAAAAATTAATTATTATTAACAGATTTAATGCCAACGACGCCAAAACTTCCAAAAACTTCAAAACAATTTAAAAACAAAATTGAATAAACTTATTACTTGGGAGGATTGGTGTAGTGGACTCCCGTGTCGTACTTGACGAGTTTACTACCCAAATAGCGTGAGTTCGATTCTCACCAGCGCCGATTTGCCTTTTTCAGTTAATTAATAATTGAAATTTGGCGAAGGCGTAAGTGAAGCGGACACTCCCTATAAATTGGTTCGAAAGTCAATTAAAGCCGGTGGTTCCCTCTACAACTAGCCCACAAAAGTCCTGGACTTAGGGGATGCTTAATAAAGTAGAATAGTACGAGGTTAAACAAAAATGTAAATGTAAAAACTTTATTTAATTTTAATAGCTATTAGTTTATTTAATTTTAATTGTATTTAAATACCTATTTAAAAAATTGTGCCGTCTGCCACCGGTTGTGGGTTGGAAAATTTGTATTAAAATATTTTTTTTTGCGACCCCAAAAACCTCTATCCGATTTAGACGAAAATATTGTTTAAAATTTAAAATTAATTAGAAAGTGTAATTTTCTGGACTTTTTGTGGAAAAACAGTTTTTTACATTTTTTTTCTAAAGGTATCCCGAAGTATTTAGCTCAAAGAATTCTCGAGTTATCGTGGTCACAATGTTCCTGGACAGACAACGGCAGATTTTTTTTCATGAAAATCAGGTTTTTTTGGATATAAAACATCGAGGAACGTAAAATAAATAAAAAAAAAAAACACCAGCGCAACACTCCTTAGGGAAAGTAAAAGTGCTGTATAATATTCAGTTTTTTTGCCGTTCATAAGAACTATTAATATTATAGTGTGTACATATTACAACGTGCAAGGTCAGGAAATTAAATAATTTTTACCCGATTACGGCAACTCTTAACGAGAGTATTTTTTTAGCGTGTTGGTTACCCTCTAGAGCCTAAACGGCTGAACCATTTATCATGGTCTACAACAATTTTTCTTGATCCGAAAAATAACAACAACCATCATAGTGGGACCATGGTGGCAGATGTAAGACGCCATATTGACTGAAGACGAGCGCCGAGATTGTTTTGGTTTTTTGTTGTTTGGTGTGTTTTTAATGGGGGTCGTTGGTTTACGTTAACGTTGTGACCGTTTTTTTTTTTGTAAAAAATTGGTTTTGATTTAGAATAATACATTGAAAAAATGCTAGCCCTCTACTACGCATGTACAACGCGGTGCGGGTAGTTATATAACTAGGCACTCCTGACTAAAGTGAAAATTGCAAACATTTTTAAAACCTACTAAATGGAATATCAAACTATTTGTCTTGATTTGGCGAGTGATACTGCATATTTGAAAATTTCGAGTACAAAATAGCTTGGTTTGGATGAAACGTACCGTAGTCGGGTTTTTTATTTTTAATTACTTTTATCATGACTCGTTTTATACCTATATAATACAATTATTTTATATTTTTATATCAAAACTAATTAAATGAATAATTAATAATTATAAAAATTATAAAATATAATAAAGTTTATTTTTTTAAGGTATAGTTATTTTAAATTTGCCGCTAAATACTCCACAAAGTCCGATTTACACTGAAGCATGTGGCTTGTTTTGAATGTCAACATAACCAAAATTTATATTTTTTGTTTACTTACTTTGTTTTTATGATGTTTTGATGTAAAAAAAGAGAATTGATAAAGCTGTTGCTAAAAACACTTTTGTATTCCTGTAGAAACAAAATTTGCTTATAAAATCGCTTTTATTCCAATAATATAGAGATTGTTTTGTTCTCGTTAATGGCACGTCAACGTTTTACGGTTGTGTAAAATGGGCCTAGTCATTTCGCTTACGACGCCTGCGTATCTTACGTTGCTATGGTAATTTTGAATTTTTGTAAAAAAAAATGTATTTGTATGTATCCCTATTTGCCCCCCTTGCCGCACCCCAATGTTCACCAAAAACAATCCCGAGCGAGAACTTTTGGCAACATACCTGTATGCCAAATTTCAAGTCTCTAGCTTAAAGCTTTCTTAAGTTATCGTGCACACAAGATTTCCCGGACAGAACGACCGATATTTTTTTTTTGCTCGAAATTTATTTATATGACATAAAGTCCAAACATCATAAAACGCAAAAATAAAAAAAAAATTGAAAATTTTTGCACGAATACAAGGCTTTCCCGAAATTTTGAAAGTTTTCAAAATGGGAAAGCAAAAAGATATCGTGAAATTTTGTAGGTATATTTATATTTAACAAATACAAAAATATTTGGGCCTAAAAATAACGAATACATCCAAAAAAAAAATCATTTTTTCATTCACGTCCCTTTTCGCGCATATTTAAAAACATACCCAGACAGCACACAGATGACTTAAAGAGATCTTAAAGATGTCGTAGCTCGTCATTCAAGACGTCTTAAGAACGTCGGTTTTCGCCGTATATGCATCTTAAAGACGTCTTAACGACGTCGTATGTTACAAAAGGTAACGTCTTTAAGATATCTTTATTAAGAAGCCTTTTACACAGGCGACTTTTCAACATAATACCCCCTCCCATTTACGTTGCTAGGTACTGTCGTATTGATATAAAAAGCGTAATAAGAATTAGAATGAGATAATTTGTTTGTCAAAAAAAAATATCTTAAAAAAATGTGATTTTTTTTAAATTTTTTTTCAGTTTTTTTTATTTCTTTTTGAAATTATTTTTTTAATTTTTTTGTTTTTTCAAAAAAGATCTTTAATAAAAAAGGGTTAATTTATTTTTAGCGATGAGTATCGAAGTTAAGACGTCTTGTACCGATACTTAAAAGACATCTTATAGACATCATAATCAGATATCTTTTAAACATCCCTAAAAAGAAGTCCATAAGATTTTTTATGTCTTTAGGCGTCCAGACATAATTAAGATCTAAAAAATACGTCTTTAAGATATCATGTGCTGTCTGGGTACTTTATTAGAAAATCAATAGCATTTCTATTAAAATTAATTATTTATAAATATTATTTTTTCCAATGTTAAATAAAAAATAGATTATAATGTTCGAATGTTCATAAAACAATAAAAAAATTCTACATAATTTATTTATCTTTCCCTTAATCCGAGAAAATATACCAAAATATATTTTATTCTTTTTTTGAAAAAGTAAATTTTCTTGAAAATATATTTTCGCTTGGTTTGGATATTCTTCTTGAAAATAAATTTTCTTGAAAACAAATTTTCTTGCAAATAAATTTTCTTGAAAATAAATTTTCTTGAAAATAAATTTTCTTGAAAATAAATTTTCTTGAAAATAAATTTTTTTTGAAAATAAATTTTCTTGCAAATAAATTTTCTTGCAAATAAATTTTCTTGAAAATAAATTTTCTTGAAAGTGGAGTTTTTATAGGTATTTTTTTTATTTTTAAGGATTTTTTTAGTAACAATAGGTATCTATTTTTTTCTGTAATTTTTTGTTTGAATAGATTTTAGTTAAAATTAGTGCTTACCTATAATTTATTAAAAATAATATATTCTGGAAATTTCATGTTCAACATTTTTCTTTTATATTGAAAATATTTTTATCATTTTTGTTTTGCTGTCCCTTATTTATTTTATTATTATTAATTATTATCAAGGATTTTTTAGACTTCCAGATAAGAACTTAAGTTTTTACCAAAATTTTGGTAAAAAATACATGGTCCAGATTTAAAGTAGTAAAGTTATTTAAATCAAAGTTACAATTTAATTTTTTCCAAATAGATGGCGATTGAAAGATCTATTTTATAGATTTTTTTTTATATAAAATGTTAAATAAACAACAAGACTTCCCCAGGGGACAGTCAAATATTATTTTTTCCTTAAATTTCCCCAACTTTCTAAATTACCCCAGATTCCTGAAATTCCAGGACCCTGAAGGAAAATTTATAAGTGGTATTAGTAGGAGAAAATCATAGAAATATCAGGGAAAAATTACTCTTATTTTTTTTTTAATGAAAAAAAAAATGGTAAGTTTTTACCAACAAAACTAAACTAAATTTTAAATATTTATTTTATTTCTGCCAAATTATAAATCTTATCTGTCACTAGAGCTGTTATTTAAATGCAGATGTCAGTCACTTTGAAAGAGATGGTTGTCAAAGTGACAGTCATCTAAGTGACAACTGTCAAAGTGACATTCCAATAAGAATAAATTATATTTAACATGTATAAAAAAACGCGAACCTGGCCAGCGGTCCTTGTGGCAAAGGCCAAAAATCCCAGAAGAAGAAGAAGAAGAAGAATTTAACATGTATAAATGCATTTATACATGTTAAAAGTTTTATGTGAAGATTATTTGTTATTCAGCCAAACAAAGACCTTTGTTTGACATGTGTTATTTTTACTCACCCAAAACATCTATAGAACTCTGATGATTGGCTACAATAATGCATGCTTGGTCCTTTTCCAAATGTTCCTGGCCTTTGATTATCCATCGTAAGCCCAATAATGTCGAAATAATTCGACAAAGCGTCGAAGCACGTCTAAAAAAAGCAAATTTATGAATGAAAATTGTCAAAAATTAAGAATTTCTGAATAAACTTACATCAAATTTCGCACATTTCCGGGTTTGAAACAAAATAGCGGTATAAGAATAACTGAATTAATCATAACAATGGCATAATAAAGGAAAAATTTCAGGTGATATCGAAATACATGACTAGATTCGTATAAAAACGGCAGTATTAAAATGAAAATTGCGAGGAAAATTTCTGTGTATGACGCTGTCATACCGTTCACCCGCACACAACTTTTTCATAACTGAAGAAAATCGATTTTTTGTCTAAATTTATACATTTCAACAACTTTGCGCGAACAGCTTTCAAAGCACCGACTGAATAAGCTGTGTTCAACGCAGTGCGTTCCGCCGATCACAAAACACTGTCCGCCAAAGTTGTTTGTGTCGCACAAATTGTGCGTTCAATAATTGATTTCAGAATCGATTGAGAAAAATGTAATTTTTTAGGACTAGACTAATAAACTTTCCATTTTAAAACAATGAAATATTTACAATGTTAGCATATAAATGCAAAATACATTTATTATAAGCACGTAGTTTTGCATAATTTCACTTTCATTATGTCCATAATGTTGTGTTTGATAAATGCCATCCATTTTAATTTTAACACGATTTTTTGTTGATATTAGTATTACTGTCACTATTTTGGAACTTTTTACAATACCTAACAACCCTACGTTAATTTCACCAAAGATTGGTGATGTATTTTCTAAAATATGCAGAACGCACCCTTAGTTGTTTAAAAAACATGGCGACTTTGTCGGCCGTGGAATGAAAATGTTCTTTATTTGAAGGTATTTTACTAAATTATTTGATAAAAGTACCTTAAATTAGTGCGAAATCAAAGAATAATGGTAGTGAAATATGTGTGAATTAATTTTTTTCAGCAACTAATTTGTTATTAATTAAAATGATCGAAAATAGACACATATGTCAAATCTATTATTGACAATCAGCTGTCAAAATAAGAAAATTAGATGAACTTTGGGCTGTTTTAGGTAAAAAATGTCTCAAAGTGAGACAATACTAAGGCCCCAGGCTCGCCTGGATCTAAAATGGCTTAAAACAGACCTACAATCGCTATTCAATGGACAAGACACTCTGATAAATTGCTGGAATGGCCTTATAGCAGATGGGGAGCTTACTGGAAACTTTTCTATTGGAATTATTAACAGTGCTGGAGTCACTTCAAAGCCTGGTGAATGTGGAAAATTTTATTGTGGTCAAAGGGTATGGTTTTCTTTCTCCACATAGCACTAACTGCTGGGTTTTATAAGTCCCGATAGCAGGATCTTTTTCTTTTTTTTGGAGAAAGAAAGATTGATACAGGATCAGGGCTGTAGCTATGGGGGGAGCCTCCCCCCCCACCTATCTTGAAATCTAAAAAGTTGCATATTTCATGGATTCAAAATACAAAAGTTGGGACCTTTTCTTTTTTTTAGTCATTAAATCTTTTTTGTCTGAGAAAAAGTTTTAGGCTAAAAAAAGTTGATATTTTTGTCCTTCTCCCCCCATGAAATCTTTGCTACAGCCTTGTACAGGGTTTATAAATCCCGGTAGTTAGCGCTATGTGTAAACATGGTAAAATGTCATTTAAATTCCTTAAATTTATATTATAATTCTCTATTGCAAACATCTTTTACATTGCAAGTTGGGCATTTGAACTTGTACAAATAATTAAAATTTGCAGTAGTCTCTTTGAATTAACTAAGATATGTTTGATGACCCCAAATTTAGACAATGCTGTCTCAGGTTGTGGACCTGTATCACAGATTATTCTTATTAAAAATAACTATACAAATAATAAAGTACTTATGTAAATTTACTATGGTCTTTTTTTCAAGCCAGATAGTAAATTAAAAATCACACAGTAAATATTTTTAAAAAAGGTTTGAAGAGTATATGTTTGTGTATAGAATATAGTTATGTTTTATAAAATATACTACGCGGTATATTCGCACATCCAATATTCGAATCTGTTTTGAAAATATTCACTGTGTGATTTTTAATTATGAAGCTAAAGTTTGCAATCGGCTTGTTTTCTTGTACTTGTGTGTTGAAAACGTGTTATGGAATAGGTGCTTTAATATACTATTTGAATTTTCGATTCAAAAAATCATTGCAAACTTCAGCTTCATTTTTAATTTACTATCTTGCATGAAAAAACAGACCATAGTAAATAAAAAAAAACGATTTTTTTAAAAATTTTTTTCGTTTTTGATTTTAATGAACTTCGGCCTATACTGTCCTGATAAAGTAATATATTACATCTGGGTTGACGTGAAAACGCCGCTACGCGACAATGTCTCTTACTGCCATTTACTTTAACAGGGCAGTATAGGTAAAAGTATTATTTTGTTGGCAGCAGGTTTTATAATTGTGTGATCAATTTTTAAATTAATTAAAATTTTGGAAATTATGTTGTATTTAAGGTATTAACATGTACCTGTTGTGATGGAATTTGTGGTCCAGTTACTGGCTGTAATTGCCAACCCTGTCAAAAGTTAGATCAAGAAGTAGTAACCAATAAGAATAATTCAAAACCTCAACATATATCAATGGAAAGTATGATAAGTAAATGGACATGGGGGCCTCAACCAAGTAAGTTTATAGACTAATAATAATACAGTGCGGTCCAAAAGTCACGCCGCCCCCCCCCCCCCCTTTTAACTTTTGAACGAGTTGAGATATCGACTTCAAATTTAGAACTCTTAAATAAGACATCTTAAACTATCTTTTAGCATATATTTGATATTTTCAGCTCTTAAAATGTGGGCAGGGGGGCATGGGGGGACATTTTTTAAATGGAAAGAGGGGTCGTGTGATACATCATTTTAAAGCTTATAAAATTCCAAACTAACATTTTTAAATTTTTTAAAAATGTTTTTTAAGGTTTTGATTTTTCATTTTTTTGTGCTAAAACATTCGATTTTTTAAGTTTTTTTTATAAATTTTTATTTATGTCAACTAAAATTAGTTTAGAAGTATAATTAACATTTTTTTATGATGAAATTAGGCATTTTTAAAAAATCATTTGTTTTTTTTAGAGGAATTTTGACATTAATACCCATTTTCAACCCCATTTTAAATCCAAAAAATTGTTTTTTTTTAATTTAAAAATATGGAGTTAAATGGAGAATTTTATAAGCTTTAAAATGATGTATTTCACGACCCCCTTTCCATTTAAAAAAATGTCACCCCATGCCCCCCCCCACATTTTAAGAGCTGAAAGTATTAAATATATGCTAAAAAATAGTTGTCTTATTTAAATGTTCCAAATTTGAAGTCGATATCTCAACTGGTTCAAAAGTTAAGAGGGGGGGGGGTGACTTTTGGACCGCTCTGTATATTGTGGGCTTACAAGCAAAAAGCACTAACTTATTTTAGTTGAATCAAACTACTTTTATATTTTTTTGTATGTATCTGTTAGTGTAGGTCTATTAGTATTTTCTCAAAGGGTTTTTAGGTTTAGTTAAAATTTCTTTAGTGTTATATTTTTATTATATTAATTACAGTGCCTGCCCTAGAATAATATACGGTAGTTTCGAATTATCAAAAGATTTCAAAAAACGCCGTAGACAAAAAAATTTTGGATATAAATTTGTTTCAAATGTCCGTCTGTCTGTCCGTCCGTCCGTCCGTCCTTCCGTCTGATGTCACGATTTTTGTGAACACGATAACTCAAGAACGAATATTCCGATCGACTTGAAATTTTTAGGAAAAATCAAGTTCTACGAGGGGAATATCCCTATTGTTTTTGAAAGTAATCCCCACAAAAACAAAAAAGTTATGAGGGGTTAAACTTTTAAAAAAAATCGAAAAAAGCTGAAAGAAATTTCGATTAACGTAAATTTTAGGAAAAATTACTTTTATTATAAGGATCAATTCTACCAATTTTAAAAGTAATCCCCCCAACAAGAAAATAGTTAAACTTTTTTTACAAAAAAAACTATAATTTAAAAAATAAATATTTTTTTTTGGTTTTTGCAAAAAAAAACAATAAAAAATAAAAAAAATAAGCTTTTTAAAAAAAAAAACTATTTTTTTTTTAATTTTTTTTGTTTTGTTTTTTAGCTGTAGAAGATTTGTCCCAATGCATACTCAGTTTAAACCACGAACAGAAATCCTTATGCTCGGAGGCAGCTAGTTCAACACTGTCAGCTACAAGACTACTTCACAGACTACTTATATTCAAAAGATACTTTATTGCCCTAAATCGCACCCCCCACTCCGTCGAGTTTGAGCATTTGATGATAACGAGAAAACCGAGCAACGAAAACACAGAAATGAAAACTTCGATCAGAGAACTCAAGATGGCGCCGAAGGCTACGAGTTTGGATCCTGCCGTGGGATTGGCGAGAGTAGGATCAAGAGCGGCCTTGAATTTTTCGTTTGCGTTTCTGAGAAGGGCGTGGCGGTTGGGAGAAGATGTGGATTTGTGCAGCGAGTTGCTGAATGAGTCTCTTGAGGCTTTGAGGTTGTTGCCTGTCGCTACTTTATTTGACCATGATAGTGTGTCGCCGGTTTGGCTAGAGGTAGTCGAGAGGTCGTCCAAGTTTTTGAGGCAAGTGATTACAGGGCATGTAAAAACTGCGAAAGAATGAAGAGGTATTTTAGCATCTTGAAAATTATAAAAAAATTATAAGCTATGAAAGAAGTAAAATACAAGTTTAGCGCACTATATATATAATATTTTTTTTATCGATTTTTAAATATACAGTGGAAACTTCATAACTCGAACCTCCATAACTCGAAATGTTCCATAATTCGAAGTTTACTAATGTTTCCCGCACATTTTCTACGGTAACAATGTATTTTTACCTTTCTAACTCAAATTTCTGTAAACTCGAAACCAGTCACCCGCACATTTTCTATAACTCGAAAATCTCCATATTCTTCTATATAACTCGAATTCTCCATAACTCGAATTTTCGGGCAGCATAAAATAAAGTTTTTCGTCACAATATTATGTACTTTTAAAAAACGCGATGCCACTGGGCATAGTAGTAGTGAAAGGTGGGTAGGCTCCGACGCCTGACAAGTAGACCCAATTACTCTTTTTTTTCCGCGTCAATCGGGTGTGTTTTCTAAGGGAATCCCTAAAGCTTTACGGGGTGTTTTTTCTTGAACTCGAAATCTCTCTAACTCGAACTGAGTTTCGAGTTATGAGTTTCCACTGTATTTCAAAATTCTAGGGATGTAGCTAGTGGAAGACAGTACTGTGCGGTTCCCATGGTAGATCAACACACCTCACTTAATTTGCTGTTGGAATTTGCTTTACAAAAAGGAACCTTGAGTAGTATATTGGAAATGGTTCTTTTATTATTGAATTTATGGGATAAGAGATCGAATATAAACGATAATCGGTAAGTAATCCAAAAAATTACATGACATGTAGCGATTGTTTTAAATCGCCGTCATTCATAAACTAATAGTGCTACGACAAAAAGTATTTAAAATGACTTTCATATACAAGATTTACCCTTCGATCAATAAAAAGCAAGTTACTCAGCAAGTTTTTATAAAACAAATACTAGTTTTTGCCTCCTAACCCTAATAAGGTTACAAAATCATACTTCACATTACACAAAATTCAAAGGTGCTGAATCCTTTGACAGAAGTTTTTTTTAAATCTAATATTTCGTTCAAAAGTTATAAGGTTTACAGACGGACAGACAGATAGACTTTTTTGGCATTTTCGCGACGTTTTATGACATTCTACATTTTTCCCTCTAATAGCCACCTGTAAAACAGAAAAACTTTAAATTCTTCTATTTTTTCAGTTCCTCTTTGGATGAACCTAGTGCTCCCTTATTGTCTTTCATAAAAAGATTATCAGAGATAGATGGAGACTGTACCAATCACCAATCGGAAGAATCCGAAGAAAGTTCATGCACAAAAATATTTTTAGATCTTTTGGAATTGCCGGAATCGGAAACGACTGAAATAGACTTACGACAAGCGGCCGTTTTTGTAATGGCGCATTTAGATCGGCTAGCGTCTCCGCATATATCGCCATTATCTTTTAGTAAAGTAAGTTTTTTGAACCACCAAAAATGGTTAGGTTCACTTTTATTCTTGGTTCATGGTCTGTTTTTTGTTCTGGTTTGGTTTGTATTGAATGGAGAAAAGTGCAGATGAAGTCACCCAAAAAAATGGTTACTTTATACACGGTGTTTGCAGTCTTTTAGCGGAAAATAAAGGGGATTATTCTACATTACAAAACATGAAAAACCAGCATAGAAACATAGGAGAGTAACAACGTTTTAAAATTGTACTAAAAATAAGGGTTTTAATTAACTCTGGTGCCCTTCGAGCTAGAGCCACGAGGTTTTGCATGTAAACTAGGGCAATTTGTTTATTTATTTTAAATCTATCCAGAGTCATGCATAGACGGACAAAATGCGTGAGGCTCAACACATTTTGCTCCTGACTTTTTTATGTGTATATTTTGTTTTTTGACTTTTTGTAAAAAATATTGATTCCTTAAGTAAAATACATAAAAAATGTAAAATTTTTCAATATGTTATTTTAAATAAAAAAAATTTGTTTACAAAAAAAAACACCAAACAGACGCCAAACCAACGTTAACGCAAACCAAGGCCCCCTCATTAAAAAAAAAGACCAAACAAGAAAAAACCAAAACAAACTCCTGCACAGAGAGCTGCAATTAGGCGCTTGTCGTGCATAGCCGCTATACACGGTGTTACTATAGCATCTATAAAATTTAGTCTTAACTTATTGTCTCTTTTTTTTAGTCTACGTCAAATTGCAACGGCCAAAAAGTATATGCTTGGGGCTGGCTGGAGTGGCTGAACGAAACTGGACCTCAAAATTGTGATTTCATCTCCGAACTGAATATTAAACAAATAGCTTGCTCCGAACGAGGTCTCCTCATCCTGACTAGATCAGGAAAGGTCTATTTCATGTATTACACTTCCGAAACGCAGTGTCCCCAAATAGTGGAAGCCTTAAAAACCAAGGAAATTATCAAAATTGCAACCCATACTGAAGCAAAACACTTTATGGCTTTGACTAAAGATTATGAGGTTTATTCTTGGGGTAATGGAGAAAACGGTAGACTGGGTACGAAATTATCTTTTTTATAAAGAATAAATTTTATTGATTATAGTCAATAAAATTTTCTAACTTAAAAATATAAATCATTTTTTTTTTTTAAATACGTGGTAGGCAGTCGCGAAGGTTCTCGGATATAATGCTAAATTAGAAACTTAAATAGCTTGTATTCTTAAAATATAATAATCATTTTTTATTGAAAATATTGATTATCTAACTAAAAAATATAAATTATAGGAAGATTTTTTTGAATACGTACTATACCGTTCGATGTTAATAAAATAACCCACCTACAATATTTAAAAGGTTCTTGGACATAATCCTAAATTATAAACTTGAATAGTTCGTTTTATTGTACTATAATTATCATTTTTTAAAGAAAATAAATATTGAATATCAACAAAAAATATAAATTATGAGAGGGTTTGTTTGAATACGTAAAATACCTTTTGGACTAAAGAACGCACCTACATCATTCAAAAGTTGATATAAATTAGAAACTTGAATAGTTGTTTTTCTTGTAATATAATTAGGTATCATTTTTACAATCTAAGTTTGTAAAATTACTGTAATTTTACCCGAAAAGTAGCAAAAGGAGTTAGTAATACTGTCGAAATTTATGTAACCGCTCATGTAAAAATCGTATTGCTATCTACTTTTACTGCGTTTGGACTGATAAGCAGGATAGAGTGACAGAAAATGGATTTATAATAGATTGTTTATAACTGCCTAACTAAAAAATGGACATACCTAATATGCGTTTTCCTTTGGGACTATTTAACGCATCTGCAACATATCAAAGACTGTCTTTTTTTAGGACATGGTGACAATGCATTTAAAGAAGAACCAGCAATTATTGAATCTTTAAGAAATAAAATTATTGTTGAAATCGCTTGTGGCGGAAGCTATAGGTAAGTAAATAAAAATATATATCAAATATGTCTCATGAATTCTACCTTATCATTATTTTATTGATATCGTTTTCTTAATCTGAATCAAGTACCATTTTAAACTGCATAATTTTTTAGTGCTGCAATAACTGCAAACGGTACGCTTTACACCTGGGGCCGAGGTAACTACGGACGCCTCGGCCACGGTAACTCCGAGGACTGCGTGACACCTACAGCCGTGACAATAGCCGGCCAGTTTATCACCAAGGTGGCCTGCGGCGTTGGCGATGCTCATACTCTTTGCGTCACTTCGGAAGGCAGGGTCTACAGCTGGGGAGATGGGGATTACGGCAAGTTAGGCAGAGGAGGATCGGACGTTTCCAAAGTGCCGAAGTTGGTAGTGAAGTTGTGCGATGTCGAGGTGACGGAGGTTTACTGTGGGCCCCATTTCAGCGTGGCTTTGACGAAGGATGGAAAAGTGTACACGTGGGGAAAGGTAAGCAAAATATACTGATTTATAAAATAGTATATAGTACAAAATAGAGGGTGGTTCTGTACAATGATCTTAGATAAATATCTGGGAGTAATGCTAGACCAGAAGCTCACGTGGAATTCTCATGTCAAAATTAACGTTCTACTGTACAAGTAAAGCAAAACCGTGATAACATTAATATGTTTTAAGCCTCCAGTTACGAGACACGGTTTTATTTACTTGCATAGTATATTTCTTAATATCGTAAGCGTCACATAACGGTTCCAGCCCCCTGATTTCAAAAATTAGGCAATTCTCATTCCTTTTTAACTTAACAAAATTTAAGTTATTAATTTTTATTTAGGGAGAAAACTGGAAACTAGGTCATGAAAGTGAGGATCACATCCGCTATCCCAAAATAGTAGAGTCCCTTCAAGAAAAATTCGTCGTATCCATAGGAATCGGCATGGGGCATTGCGTGGCCCTGACGGACGACGGAGAAGTTTACGCCTGGGGCAAAAACGACAAAAAGCAAATTATCGACAGTCCGGATCTTTTTGTGTCCGAACCGCAGATTTTGGAGTCGTTAAAAGGACAGAAAATAGTCGGCGTCAATTGCGGGCCGAATCAAACGTTTATTTGGACGGATGTCAATTATTATACGCCGAAAATTTCCGTGCCATTTGTTATTGATCTCAGTGAAAATACGTTTAAGTAAGTATACACAGTGCGATATTTGTAACCCTTCGGTCATTATTGGAATATCATAAAAATGGTATATTGTTTTACTAAGAGGAAAGGTGAAGCTTTTTTTTACTACCCTGCTGAAAATGACGGGTCTGGGCGGGTATAAATGGTGCATAAACCGGATGAAATTCACCCGCTCAAGTCCGGTCTATGCAACATTTATACCCGCGCAGACCCGTCATTTTCAATAGAGTAGTCTGTAGAATTTACGGACGTCGCGAAGCGGAGTAAAACATCCTATTTTTTCTTGGAGCGTCCTAAATATTTTTTTTTATATTAATTTTTGCATTTAATTTATTCAATAATAAAGTATGTTTCTTTATTAAAATATACTTTATTATTGTTTTTTTATTAAAATAGGCCAATAAAACACTTTCGAAATAAACTTAAACCTTCATTAGCCCATTTTAAAAAAAATTCGTAGGTTGAATCATACACTTTTCGAGATTTTGTTGGTAACTTGTCTAATGTAACATTTGCAATTTAAGAGAGATTTGTAGGTGTACAATCCATATGTTCTTCTTCAATCACTTTTAATCAATTTCACACAACATTTTTGCACATAATCTCGAGTCAACGACCTGTTTACATAATAAACAAACAACTGTGAAGTATGGCTGTCATCAAAATCAAAGAGTGCCGGCGCCAGTGGCGGTTTTGCTAACTAACTTTTTTTTACGGCGTACAACGATGAACTAATTTTTTAACTGTAAAAAAATAGGTCACTTTTATCTAGTGTGTTCAGTTATAAAATATGAACATTTTGGTATGCTTAAAGAAAAACAATATTGTTTATTTATTTAAAAGTTATTCATTAAAAAGCATATCTTTTGTTTGGTACCAATTGAGGAGAGTCTATTCTAGGTCATTGAGAGAGAATTATGTAGATATTTTCTGAGACGGGTTCGTGAGAGTAGGGCTTGCCTACTGAAAATTGTAAAAGAGATTTCTAAAGTCTTTTTAGGCTGGAGTTCAATATAAAACTCTATGGTATGTTTTTATTTGTCTCGAGGTTTTTCTACGGTGACATATGTGGTTCTACAATAGCCGCAGTGGTTTTACAATGGTGGCAGCTAGGACTCGCAGGGTTTTACATATTTAATAATGAAATGCCCAGTGTCCTAGAAGTGATTAAAAAAAAAAAGACGGAGAAACACTAGTTTATATTTTATTTTTTTTTTAGATATATTGATCAGATATTAGAAGTGATCATTGCCACAACTCCATCCACTCAAGACAAAGAATGTTTAGCAATATCAGCGTTAAATCTTTTACATCTGCAGGTAAGCTCAAATACAACAGTTTTAATCCATCAAAATGTTTTGATCTGTCCAATCAAAGGCTTTGGTTAAATCCATAGTATTTGATACGTCTCTCAAGGTTTTAAAATGTCGCAACCTAAACGCGAAAAAACTGGAAAGCCAGTTTTGTACACTCGTATACAGCAAAAAAAATAATTTGTAGACTTTTGTACCAGGTGCACGCGATGATTAAAAAATATTTCTTTTTAAAATTTACTTTTTCTTTTAGCTACATAGTATTATCGCAAATAACATGAGTACAAAGTCA